>BLKR01002708.1:0-181768 GCA_011170035.1 Teleogryllus occipitalis
GTCTGCCTGTCTGTCTCCGTCTGCCTGCCTGTCTGTCTCCGTCTGCCTGCCTGTCTGTCTCCGTCTGCCTGCCTGTCTGTCTCCGTCTGCCTGTCTGTCTGTCTCCGTCTGCCTGTCTGTCTGTCTCCGTCTGCCTGTCTGTCTGTCTGTCTGTCTCCGTCTGCCTGTCTGTCTGTCTGTCTGTCTCCGTCTGCCTGTCTGTCTGTCTGTCTCCGTCTGCCTGTCTGTCTGTCTCCGTCTGCCTGTCTGTCTGTCTGTCTCCGTCTGCCTGTCTGTCTGTCTGTCTCCGTCTGCCTGTCTGTCTGTCTCCGTCTGCCTGTCTATCTGTCTCCGTCTGCCTGTATGTCTGTCTCCGTCTGCCTGTCTGTCTCTGTCTGCCTGTCTGTCTCTGTCTGCCTGTCTGTCTCTGTCTGTCTCTGTCTGCCTGTCTGTCATTGTCTGCCTGTCTGTCATTGTCTGCCTGTCTGTCATTGTCTGCCTGTCTGTCTCTGTCTGCCTGTCTCTCTGTCTGCCTGTCTTTCTCTGTTTGCCTATCTGCCTGTCTGTCTCTGTGTGTCTGTCTGTCTGTGAAAACGCTGGTGGCTAAACCATTCAGCCAGTTTTCTCCAAAATTGATATTCCGCAATCGGTTTGGCTTGTGTCGCGGCCCATTGAATTTGAAACTGGGGTTTAAACTCAATTGAATTTGAACATTTAATTTTTATTTTGGGCGTGCTTTACATGACTCCCCTGGTGCATTTTCCAATTTTCAAAAGAATGGCTCCATCGTTTTTCATTAAATTTTGTTGTTGGATTATATGCAGGATATTTAAGATAATGTCAGCAGCAGAATGCAGCTCTCATGTTCGTCGACCCCTTTTTTCGAAAAATTGCAAAAGTTCAAACTTTTTTCGGATTCTTTCTATATCTAAAGTGCTTTTTTAAAAAATTGTACATTTCGTGTAAGTTTGCGTAAAAATACGGGTGAGAAAATTTGTGCTGTTATATCACCACTAGTTATCTTTGATAGCACCTCCAGACATTTGTGAAATAAAAAAAAATTGTGTATACTTTCATGTTTAAACGGATTAAATATTCAAATTTCCCATTTAAACTTAACCAAATATTTTTTATGTTTCTTTATTGAATATTTTCGAAGACACATTCAAAGTGCTACAAATTTTTACTGTATGTGGAAACTAAATACTTACTGTACTGCATGTAAAAATCTTTAATATTGTAGTTGCCACTAGCGTTGTTCACAGACAGACGTTTAGCCGTGAATCAATTTTTCACTATCAAGGATCCACAAAACATGGATTCTGGCCACACCACGTGTTAGAGAATGTTTTTCTAAATTTATCAACTGGATTTATTCACTTTTGCGTTAGGAGGACCCAGCAATAAGAATTTTTCTGCCGAAAATAGTCTTGTCAGCGTGTGAGGAGGAAAACGTAGTCGAGGTGTGTAAAAAGATAAATCTCAGTTTTTCTTGATACCCCATATATTCCACCCAGAATTGATACAAAACATTGGGGGTCGTTTTTACAATTCTTATTCCGCTTTAGTTTTTGGATGTAGCATTCTTTTTCGCAATGTGCGACGGCGGGCTTATCTCGTAGGTCGCTTCGCCCTTTTCTTCCTCGCCAGGCAGCGCAGGGCGTGGGCGGCGGGAGAGGGTGTGCACATGGCGCGTGCCTGCGTGCGTGCGCGTGAGCGAGTGCGTGTCCGCCGCCCGGGGCGCCTTTCGATCGCGGCCGCCGCCTGAAGAGTGGGTCGGTTTTCGCAGCAGACGTACACGATTTCGTCGTCGCGCCGTCGCCGCCGCGGGGCCCCGTTCGCCGAGGGGAGCGGGGAGCAGGCGGGCGATGCGGGCGGCGCCCAAGAGAGAGCGATGGGGCGGAGGGGCAGATGGCACAGAGGGCGACGAAAGGACGAAGCATGCGGGAAGCGGGGATGGGGTGGATACCGACTAAAGAAAACGGGGGCTGGACGGGAAGCAACGAGGAAACTGACCACCAGGGACGTTAGTGTAAGGAATATAGGAGTTGTCAGAACGTGAGAAAATGGAATCTGGAGAGAGAGAAGAAGAACAAGAATCATTGATTAGTGATTCCGGGCGTGATAAGTGCTAATATCATTAGCCCCGTGAGTGTAGGGCACGCTTTTATCGCGGACGGTGACGGTGATATTCACCCACTGGATGGGGAGATCTGGCGACGACCTACACGCCGGATTACGGGTTCGTTTCGCAACCAGGTATCTTCCACCAGTGAGGCACGGACCCGGTCGAGACAAACTCTAAGCGTTTGACCGGTCTCCCGACAAGTGTGGTAGTGTATGTGTGTGTGTGTGTGTGAATAAACGGTGAGGATAGGCGAAGGAAGAGGAAGGAAAGATCGCGCGCTGCCACATAACCCGATTGTTAGGATACTGCTCCAGCATGCGCCTGGTCTTGATCGGAGAAACCACGGAAAATTACCGATTAGAGCAGCCGGCCCCTACCGCTCTCCTGAATTCCACCAACATAGCTATTGTTGAAAATCCTCCCACCATCAGAACTTGAACCTTACAACTTTCCGGACAGAGGTACTGCTTTGACATCAACTGATAGAGAAAGATAAGAGATGAGGGAAGAGGAGGTAATGAAAATAAGAACGGGCAAAGAGAAAAGAGCAACACCTAGAGGAGGTTAAGTAGAGAATGAAAAGGGAGGAAGGGAGAGAGGTAAATAGAAAGAAAGAGAGAAAGAGACAGATTGATTCATTGATTGATTCTTTCGTGTTTCCGGGGGCGTCAACTGCATTGGTCATTAGTACCGTTTATGTAGTGCATGTTTTTCTCTCGGAAGATGTCGGTGATCTTCCGCCGCTGGATGGCGAGATCCGACGCCGGCCTACCGTCGGCTAGTGGGGTTTCCCCCTAACCAGGACTCTCCCACCAGCGGGGCACCGCCCCTGCCGGGACAAGTTCTAAGCTCCCGACCGGTCTCCCGGAATATGTGGTAGTGTAGTGCATGTTAGTGTAAGGGAGAGGATAGGACAAGGAAGGGGAAGGACAGATCGTGGGCGGTCCGTGGTCCGTTTGGTAGTGCACTACTCCGGCATTCGCCCGGTGTTGATCGAAGAAACTACGGAAAACTACCGATCAGAGCAGCCGGCCGCTAGAATTCTCCTCCAGACAGCGACTGAATTCGACCTCGCTGAAAAGATAGTGTCGAAAATCCTGCCGCCGTCAGGACTGGAACCTAGGACCTCCCGGTCAGAGGCGCTGCAGTGACATTAGTTGATGCACTGAGCTCAGCCCGCGCGTCCGTTCGTCCGTCCGTCCGTCCGTCCGTCCGTCCGTTTGTCCCTCTATCATGGTTAGACCACTTCTGGTCCACCAATCCAGGCAAATCAGATGTGATTCGACGCGTCTCTTTCTCCTGGCAGGGACCGGGAGCGGTATGCTTATGTCTGAAATGTAATTTTATGCCTGAAAATGGTTGAGACAGGCAAGGGGAATAGTATGTATAAAACTTGTTTTTAATTATCAATTTGCAAAGCATAAATAAAAATTAACATGAAAATACCTGAGGGAGAGTCCTCGGTCGTGTATTTTCTAGTAAGTTAGTTTCTTTGTATTGTTGTACTTTGCAGTTCAAATTAAAATTAATTAAGGTTGTCTGTAACAGTTATGTTAAATTATTTTTACTAACGTGTTTTAATGTAACTTATTTACTCTGTATTCTATTATTTTACACTCAATCTTTTTTTTAATTATTTTGATCAGATTTAAAGATAAAAAATCAAATAAATCAAATCAAATAAAAAATTAATTTATTTGCAAGGACAATTCCCTTTATTTACACCTTTCAAATGACAACAACACCTGACCAATGATCCAATATTTCTGGAGCCGGCAAACGTGAACGGAAGAGCCCGAAGTGAAGACGGAGAAGCAGAGAACGAAGGGCGGCGGGCCGGAAGGGCCAGGGCGCTGCGTGGCTAGCGATGTGCGACGCGGGGGCCGAGGCTCCACCAGGGAGGCCGGGGGCGGTGCTGGGAGGCGCTGGCCATGTGAGGAAAACAAGGCTACAACAACGCACTGGGGGCGCGGCGGAGGCCGATGCGGGCGGGGCGGGGCGAGGCGGGGCGCGTGGCGGTGGGGGCCGGGGGCTGAGGCGGGAGCGCGGGCCGGGGCGCGGACGAGGCATGTGCAAAGTTTCCGTTGGAGGGGATGTCGCGTGGAGCACTCTCGTGCACAAGGAACAACCCCATACGTAATGCACACTCGATGGAAGTTTCGAGTGCGGCAGCGAGCGACCTCGCCCGGCTGAGGGGCGGCACCGGGCGAGGGCGCGGGTGGGGGCGAGCGGGGATGCAGAAGATGGCGGCGGGAGTGGTGAGTGCGACAGATGTCGGAGGACGACGTTAGAGGGAGTGGTAAAAGCGATGGCGGAATTGCTAGAAGGAGTTGCGATGGTTACGGGGAATCGGCCTGTTCTAAAAGCAGAGATTGGTGAAATTGGCGGCGTCTAGTTCAGATATAGCAGCAATACATGTGGATTAGTTGAGATCGATAGAGATGAGCAGGAGGCGGCGGAGACGTTGGTGACGTTTGTGGACGTGGAGGTGTGCCGGCGAAAGCGGCGATGGAGGCTATGTTGGTGGCAACGGAAACAAGAATTGGAAATGAGTGGTGGAAGCAGTGTTTGTGGTGGTGAAGTCGGCGGCAATGACAATGGAGGCGGCTACATTGGGTCGGTGGGGGCGGAGGCGGGTTTGACGGGATGGCGAGGTTGCTGGGGGATGCTGTAGTGGTAACGATGTTTCGCTGAAACTGAAAGCGAAGATATTTGGCCAAGTGGCAAGAAATGAGACATCATGGAGGCAGGTTGGTCGGGATTCACTGAAATGAGTGTGTGCCACTGCAGGCTACGGAAAAGGAGATGGTGATCTGAAGGAGGCGGTGAGCACTACGAGAAGAGGGCTGGAGTTGGTAGTGACAGTGGAAGCGGCAGCAGCAGAGGCGGGGCACTGAAGACGTAGGTAGTGCTGCCGGTGGGGGTTGAAGCGGGAGCATTGGAGAAGTCGGTGGTGAGAATGGTGAGAGACAAATGGCGGAGGGAAGCCCAAGGCCAAGGTAGTCGCTGGAGGTTTCTGTAGAAGTAACAGTGATATGGTTAATAGATGACGAAGACCTGCGGTAGCGTCAGGAAAGTCAGTGACGAAAGAAACGGACAAGGAAGAGGTGGCGAGGACATGGTGATAGTGGTGGCGGAAGCGGTGGCAGTAGAGCCGGTGGTGGTGACTGTGGGGGAGAAGGCGGTGGTGGTGACTATGGCGACGTCGGCGATGAAAGACGATCGGGTTGTCCGCTGGGGACGGCGGCGGGAATGGAGACGGCGGCACAAATTCGGACGGCGTCGCTGGGGGCTGTTGCAATTGCAACCGCCATGGAGTCCATATTGAGAAGGAAAGGAAAAAATGCAGACGTAGAAGAGGTGGAGGTGGCGGCGGTAGACGTGAAGACATTGGTGATGGAGGTTTGACTCAGTTTATTTTCGTCAAGACAGCAAAAACTGAATGTTACGTACAGGAGACAAGTTTAATCTGTTCACATTTTCTTGAGCTCTAGAAAAGCTTCCCCTCCCATTTACTTTACGTAGTTGAATGAAGAATAAAAGTTCGCACAAATCAAGGTTAGCAACGTTTGAAAACGCGACATTTTCGCTCTCGTGCTGTAGAAAACTTATTTGCATCAGTTAAGGAAAAATAGATTTAATTTTATTGCGTAGATAATAAAATAGCAATCCACACCCCCGGTTATATTCCTGTCACTACTAGCACATGGTAAGCTTCAGAAAACCTGTGCATAGTGAAGCCACATATTAATGTATCCAAAAGCAAAAGAAATCCAAAAGCAAAAGAAGGGTTCATCTCAGCTTTTACTCAACGAATGAGGGAAAGTAGATAAGCCGAAGGAGATGCAGTAATTGACTCAGAAGCTGATGTATATTTCTTGTTAGGGGCATATTTACCTTTTTAAAATTATACAGTTCTAATACATTAAAAATCATTATCAAAAGAACAATTATTTTTCTTTTTAACGTTCAGTGCAGTCTGTAGTTACATACTCGTAGAAACAGTAATGTGGCTTGAAAAGATATTACTTGCCACGTAACCGTGTGCATTGATTTTACTCGTCATTGTTTAATGTCATCTGGCATTATGTGCATTTCTTGAAGTATGCTGTTGATATTGACGGCTGATGAATGATTCCTAATTGGTTTAATTGTAAATATCTGTATTCCGTGATAATATATTCCCATCCTTCAGTAAATTAGTTTTGACAAATACTTTAGATTAATAAATAAATAGGCAATTGAGGCAAAATACAAGGTGGAGAAGAATCCAGAATATGCAGTAGTTGGGGGAGAAAGCGGTACAGTCCTGAGCGAAGATGCCAGGGGAGGGGCGGCGGCGGTGTGGTGGCAGCGTTGAGGCGACAGTGGTGACTCCGGTAAGACTGGGGTTCGTTAGCGGCGGAAGCGGTGACGGTGGAGACGACGAAAGGGACGTGGTGACGGAGAATGTGAAGGTAGTTGTGGGAGCGGATGCGGAGAGAGCGGAGGCGGCGTTAGTGATTGCGGAAAGCTCTGGATGAGCTGGAGATGAATGTGAAGCTCCAGGCGTCGAAACGGGTGGGGGTAGTTGACGTTGGTGGGGTGGCGGTGGTAGGATGGCGGTGGTAGGATGGCGGTGGTAGCATGGCGGTGGTAGCATGGCGGTGGTAGCATGGCGGTGGTAGCATGGCGGTGGTAGCATGGCGGTGGTAGCATGGCGCTGGTAGCATGGCGCTGGTAGCATGGCGCTGGTAGCATGGCGGTGGTAGCATGGCGGTGGTAGCATGGCGGTGGTAGTGTAGCATGGCGGTGGTAGCATGGCGGTGGTAGCATGGCGGTGGTAGCATGGCGGTGGTAGCATGGGGCTGGTAGCATGGCGGTGGTAGCATGGCGCTGGTAGCATGGCGCTGGTAGCATGGCGCTGGTAGCATGGCGCTGCTAGCATGGCGCTGCTAGCATGGCGCTGGTAGCATGGTGCTGGTAGCATGGCGCTGGTAGCATGGTGCTGGTAGCATGGCGCTGGTAGCATGGCGCTGGTAGCATGGCGCTGGTAGCATGGCACTGGTAGCATGGCACTGGTAGCATGGCACTGGTAGCATGGCACTGGTAGGATGGCGCTGGTAGGGTGACACTGGTAGAGGATGGCGCTGGTAGAGGATGGCGCTGGTAGAGTGGCGCTGGTAGAGGATGGCGCTGGTAGAGGATGGCGCTGGTAGAGGATGGCGCTGGTAGAGGATGGCGCTGGTAGAGGATGGCGCCGTAGAGGATGGCGCTGGTAGAGGATGGCGCTGGTAGAGGATGGCGCTGGTAGAGGATGGCGCTGGTAGAGGATGGCGCTGGTAGAGGATGGCGCTGGTAGGATGGCGCTGGTGGGATGGCGCTGGTGGGATGGCGCTGGTGGGATGGCGGTCGTAGGATGGCGGTCGTAGGATGTCAGTCGTAGGATGGCGGTGATAGGGTGAAGATAGTGGAGTAGCGGCTTGGACGGTGGCTGTAGAGGCGGAGGTCATGGACACCTTAGCGGTAGACAGCGGTAGACGGCGGTAGTGACGTCGTCTGTAGTGGCGCTGGAAAGGGGGCTGGAGGCAGAAAAGGGGGAGAGGTGGCGAACGAAGGAATGAGGCGGTGGCGCTGCAGGCCAAAGTGGAGGCGGCCGCTGAACTGGATGCTTCCCGAGCCCTCGCACCCCCCAGTGCGGCCCCCGGCGGCACCCACTGCTCCGCTTCGCCGCCCGCTCCGCCCATGCCTTCAAAGCGGCGGAGGCACGCGCGTCCTCCAGATACAAATATTTAGTTATTACACGCGGACCTGAACGCACAAACTGCCAAGTCGACGACTAACTTTGGGGTGGACGCGGGAACGAGGAACCTCGACGGCAGCGGCGTGAGAGAGGGGAGAGGGCGATGGAATCGGTGGACGCGGTGAAGCCGAGAGTGGTGACGGCGAAGTGAGATGGCAGGTGTGCGGAGGGTGGCGAGGGCCGGCTGGAACCGGCAGAGGCCAACCGGGCGAAGTGGCGGCAGGAGAGGAAAGAATGGCGGTGCGGCGAAGACGTCGAAGCCGGGGCAGCGGAGGCTGTGGCAGCGTGCCGGGCGGGTGCAAGAGGCGTCTACCAGTACGGCAGTGCGGCGATAGTGGTGGAGGAGGCGGTGGTAGGAAGTGGGAAGAACCGGAAGTAGCTGGAGGCGGCGGGAGACGGCGGCGGGTGGCGGTTGGGGTGGGAGGAGTCGGCGGCAGGAGGAGATGGATGGCAGTGCTGGGAGATGGCGGTAGGCGGTGAGACGCAGTGGAAGACGGCAGAAGTCAGTGGGAGTCGACCGGAGGCTGTGGAGACGCTGGAAGGCGATGGCAGTCGGCGAGAGGCTGTGAAAGGCTGTAGTAGGCGACAGGAGGCGGTTGGTGCCGGGGGGATGACGGCGGGAGGGTTGCGGGAGGCGGTGGGAGACGATGAGAATCAGAGGGAGGCGATGGGCGCGGAGGAAGGCGATGAGTAGCGAGGAGTGGCGGCGGGGTGGCGGGGTGGCGGCGGGGGCAGCGGCGCAGCTGAGTGCGCGGCATGAAGCGCGGGGCGTGGTGAGGGCGTGGTGAGGGCGAGGCGACGTGCCCGCCGGCATCGGGGGCGAGGCCTCCTCCGCGCGGGGCCCTAAGAAGTGGAGTATCGAATTAGCTTTTTTCTGTTTTTTAAAAAATATTATGCCTACCCAACGTAAACGAAGCCCAGGAAGTTACATGAAAAACTCTCCTCATGGTACAAGATATGCTGAAGGCAGTGTTATATTGAACTTCTATCTTGGAAACGAAACATTTTAACTCTTACGTCTATTTAATGCAAAATAAATGTTACTTACATGTCATGTATAATCTATAAATTTATTTGTGGCAATGTAAAGTAGACAGGTAAATAATGTTTTGTTTCTTTAATTTTAATACTGTTATAATCTAAAGTTAATGAAAAAAGCTATCTTCCGATTTTGTTAGAATAATATGCCGAATAAATTTCATAAAAAAATGAATTTACCTTTCACATTTACGAATTAATATCTTAACTTTTTCACAAAAACATTAATAAACTTATCCTATACACAAGGAGTAAATGTAAATTTTTTTCGAAATGTGTGTAAAAGGTTTGTATATAAAGAATAGGTACACGACGTTAATAATAACAGTATATAAAGGAATACTATTCAGAAATAATAAGGAAAAGTATGCTCTGTTGTAGTACCACTAGTTTGACTTTATGTACTGTGGAGAAAACAGGCAATTTTAGATTTCAATGCTAGCACAGACAATGTAAATTGTCGCTTAACAAATATTAATCTAAACACAGCTGTATTTGTTTAAAAGACATAAGATGTGTCATTTATTGCATTGGAAAGCAAATCCAATGACAAAACTTTGTGTCCAGTTAATTGGATTTGCAGGCCAATGCGTTACGAAGTATTTACGTAATATAACGAGCCAGAGTTAAATGACATGTTTCAGGGCATGTTGTTTAACATAGTATTTCACCTTACCCTGAATGTCGAATCAGTGAACTGAACCGCCAAATTAAATATTTATGAGCAGAATACCATGAATAGTATACCATGAATGCTAACAGAGAAAAATTTAAGAAGGCGAAAAGTAAACTAGTGTTTCTACCACATCTCTCTGAAAGTATTGAATAATCTTGAAATTAAAGATTATTCAATATTAAAATTCTGAAAATTCTTTCCTAATAAATCTTCAAATATCAGATGAAAGTGCCAAAAACCAAATATCCTTTCGAAAGTCGAAAGATTTTGCCGGAAACAACAGTAGCACCATCTTTTTTACCGTTTTTTGATACATACATGAATAAAATTTAAAGAAAAAAATTGGAGCCGTTTTTGAGAAACTAATGTTTCAAACTTACCTATATTTCATGCAAAATTACGTGGAAGCTACTTATATTTTCGAAAAATTGTAAATGATCTTATCCAAGATCTGTCTTAAAACAATTTATTTTATTCAGAAAAATATCTCCATCTTCAATACAGTAGTTGTAGGAAGACGCCCTAAAAATTTTGAACTTACACAATTTTCGAAAAATCAGGGATTTCAACAAAAAAGACTTGCGTCATTATTTTACACATCCTTCACGCTATCCAAGAACAAAGTTAATTTTAAAAAATTGGGGTATTTTTGAGAACATTTCGAAACTGTTCTTGATGCATCCTCAAAAATCAAAATGTGCTTTCAAACTCAGTGGGCGACGCAAAATTGTAATGATGCGGCTCAATATTACGCAAAAATACTAATATTCAGAAAAGTTGATACATGAAAATATTTGAATAACAAATACTCATGAATATAATGCATTAAAAATGTGTTTAATATCTAACAATATACTAGTTGCAGGAAGTCGCCGAAAAGTCGAAACTTTTGCAATTTTTAAAATGTTCTGAGATTTTAATGGAAATGAGGCTATGCTATAATACTAAGCCAACTTTGTTTTCTACAAATTGTTTCCAGTTTTTTCTTTATTTTTGTTTACTTGAATATAGCATTTTTACTATAAACTACTATAAAAATGTCACAATATCACACAAGAGAAGGCGAAAACTAATTATTTAAAATATATTCTTGACAATTTTTAATGATCTAGTATTTAATAATAAATTTCATTTTGAAAATATCTCAAGGGCTTCATCCAAATATTAATGGATGCGTTTCAATTTCCAGAGGTCTCGTCATCGCCCAGATCGAGAGATTAGTATTCACTTTTGAAAATCATCTGTAATGTTTGGGCACTGGCACAGACAGACGTGTGGGGGAGGGGAATCGACTCTTTCAGTATCACGGACATCCCAAAAAATATGTCAAAAACCTCGACATTTATTTGCATCATTCCATAACTTTCAAGCCCTAAGGTGGTTAATAGGCAGCGCACTAGCCTCCCGTGGTGCGATCCCGGGTTCGAATCCCAATCGAGGAAAAAATAAGTGTTCTAGCTTTGTTCGTCTGAGTTTTATGTAGCTATATGACAAAATAAACTCAGGTAGGCGGAGGAGTTTGGTGATTGGAATACGTCATGCTCCACACATATCTGTCTTACCTTTCTAGCGTGGGAATTAAAATTAGCCCAGGCATAGGGGACAGTTAGCTAGCCGGCAGAATGAGACAATGGACCGAAAATGCAAAATACATACATAATTTTCTCTCTATGTGAAACTAAATGGTAAGAAAATGAAACTTAGGGAGACTTCATATATAATTGGTTTAGTTAAATTGTATTACATTTTATACAATTAAATCCCTTCCCAACGTAATTCGCCCTGCAATTTCTTGGGGATACTTTGAGAGACCTCACATACAATTATTTTAATTAAATTGTATTACATTTTATACAATTATATCACTTCCCAACGTAATGTTTCCCTTGCAATTTCTTGAGTGTAATTCGTTTTCAAGATAAGAATACAAATAAACAAGTAACAAAATATCACAGATTTCATACGAACATTGTTTTCAAAGCAACGTTTTATCATGAGTATGTTTAAATAGTGCTGAGAAATCTAAATGTTCGTCGGCATACACATTTCTGCTAGACAGCTATTTCTTTACTTGTGGGAAGGCAGTTCTATGGGTGGGAACTTCGATTAGTCAAATATTTTTATCCTATTATTTTGTTAATACAATATTTCATAATAATTACATCATTTTGAAATTAAATTTAAAACGTTATGAATTGAGCTTTTCTTCTAGGTAGTGAATAATAACATTGACATATACGTCCGTTAATTGATTGATTGATTTTTTCGTGTTTACGGGCCCGTCAACTACTGTGGTCATTAGTCCCGTTCGTGTAGTGCATGTTTTTCGGGTGATGGCGGTGATCTTCCCCCGCTGGATGGCGAGATCCGGCGCCGAACTACCGTCGGCTAGTGGGGTTTCCCCCTAAACAAGACTCCCACCAGCGGGGCACCGCCCCAGCCGGGACAAGCTCTAAGCCCCCGACCGGTCTCTCGGAATATGTGGTAGTGTAGTGCATGTTAGTGTACGAGTCTAAGGGGAGAGGATAGGACAAGGAAGAGGAAGGACAGATCGCGCGCGGTCCGTGGCCCATTTGGTACTGCTCAGGCATTCGCCTGGTGTTGATGGGAGAAACCACGGAAAACTACCGATCAGAGCAGCCGGCCGCTAGAATTCTCCTCCAGACAGCGACTGAATTCGACCTAGCTGCAAAGCTAGTGTCGAAAATCCTGCCGCCGTCAGGACTCGAACCTAGGACCTGCCGGTCAGAGGCGCTGCAGTGACATCAGTTGATGCACTGAGCTACCGCTCCTGGTTGTACGTCCGTCCATTCTTTGAAAAATCCCTCAATGGTGATGACATGAAGTAATAATGTCTTTGAAGCTGTGTAAGCGAATTCCTCCCCTGCAAACGAAGCCGCTCGCCAACGCGGCGCGCGCGATCTGTTCGGTCGCAGAGGCCCACGAGCGCCGTCGCCCTGGACGACATTCCACGCCGCTGTCGCAGGCCCTCTCCGCTCTGCTCCGCTCTGCTCCGCTCCCCGCCGCTCCGCTCGTGTGGCCTGTGTGGAATACCTGCACGCGCTTCTCTTCCACCCTCCACGCCCGCCCCCGCCCCCGCCCCGCCCGCCCGCCCGCCCGCCCGCGCTACCGCCGCCGCCCCGTCACCGTCTCTCCAAATGGAGTTTCGGTGTCGGCGACCGCAGCCGGCGCGCGCTTCCGCCACGTAGAGCGGGGCGCGCGGGAAGCCCCCGACGCGGGGGCGGAGGGGCTTGGGAGGGGAGGGGCAGAGGTGGGAGGGTGGGAGAGGCGGGGTGCGCACGGGAGGGCCCAGGCTGCGCTGGGATCACGGCCAGCTGCCGGGCGCTGCGCGGCTGCACCCCCCGAGAAGACGCCCCCGCCCCCGCCCCCGCCCCCGCTGCGCCCGCTTTCCCCTCCGCCCCTCTCCCCGCCACGCCCCTCTCCTTCGCCTCCCCCGCTCCCTCGCTCGCCCGCCGCGCCCGCGGGCGCAACTCGTGGCTAGCCGGGCGCCGCCTCCAGGTGTGGGCAAGTAGGGCATGCATAGTTCTCATTATATTCCAAGATCGATGCTAATATGCTCCTGCTAGGTGGTAAACAAAATGTTTTCCTTGGATTAATGTAGTAAATCCACCACCTGAGACCCGGCAAATCATTTTTCTCCTTAGATTATCTAGGGAAATCAAAGACCTATGTACACCCAAAGAGTTAAAAACATGAAAGAGCTACGAAGAGTGAGAAAAGCCCATTCCGTTTTGTAAAAACACAAGTATCTTTATTTCTACAATTTTGTACAACTTATACATTTTTATATCAAAATTTGATAAATACACATTATATATTCTGGTACATTCGCAACCCTAAAAACCGAGCTCTATAAATCTAAATGAATTTGAAAGAATTTTGAATGCCAAACAAAATGAACTTAATTTTGTGTACAAAACCAGTATCAAAATGTTCTCCCCTTATGCCTATACAGTTCTAATAATATTGTATATTCTTTTTAAGTCTGATTTATGATTATTTTACTTCTCCCAATATTTATTACGTTTTACGAGCAACAGAACATGAAGTATTATGGAATGTAAGTACATCCGTTTGTTTCATCAACACGAAGTGACCACCCATTAAATAATAACACGCCAGTTTGCAAACAATGGTAATTTAGTTAACGCGCAGTAGCTTCCACAAAACGTACTTGCTTTTACCCATGTGCATTCGCCACTGTTGCAACACGAGCCAACTATATTACGGTTGTTTCGAAACAGTTATCAGAACGAAGGATTTAAAACTTGGGAGACATTGCAGGCAAATTTATTTAATGTAAAAAAACAGTTAAAAACTGTGTTACATACTATGGGGAGAAGAATATTATGTCCATGTTTTTAAACTCTTCGATTCCTACCCTAAACCATAGACAAGTTGAATTTTGAAGACAGATGGAAATGAGCGTTTTTTGGCAAGGATGGATAAGAATATATTCACTACCGTGTAATAAAAGCCATTTGCAAAGGCAAATCAGCAAAGCAAGCATAGCATAGTAAGTTACCTACTAAATTATTCAGTGTAGACCGTGGCAAAGCTTGTGAACTCTATCTGCGGAAAATGATTGCTCATGTTTTCGTAATTCCGTTTTGAGAATACGTCAAAAGACAAAAATATGATTTTAACACACACAATATGATTACATAGTTGCATAGTTATTTTTAGCGACTATTGGAGTATATGTCAATATTATATTGAGTTCAATATTAGTAAAATATTGAGATATTAATTGTCGATACGGTATAAATATTAATTATAGTGCAGGAAAGTTAAGGGCCATTTCTCTTGATAGTGGTCGTGAACGCATCATTTTGTACATGACTAAATCCCAAATGCTTAGACTGGGAGCGGTAGCTGAGTGCAACAACTGATGTCACTGCAGCGCCTCTGACCGGGAGGTCCTAGGTTCGAGTCCTGACGGCGGCAGGCTTTTTTTTCGACACTAGGCTTTTCAGTTAGGTCGAATTCAGTCGCTGTCTGGAGGAGAATTCTAGCGACCGGCTGCTCTGATCGGTTGTTTTCCGTGGTTTCTCTCATCAACACCAGAACGCCGAAGCAGTACCCTAACAAACGGGCCACGGACCGAGCGCGATCTTTCCTTCCTCTTCCTTGTATCCTTCCTACTTACACTAACATGCAGTTCACTACCACATATTCCGGGAGCTTAGAGCTTGTCCCGACCGGGGCGGTGCCCCGCTGGTGGGAGAGTCCTAGTTAGGAGGAAACCCCGCTAGCCGACGGTAGGTCGGCGCCGGATCTCGCCATCCAGCGGAGGAAAACCACCGCCATCTCTCGATGAAAAACCTACACTACACTTACGGGACCAATGATCTAAGCTGTTGACGCGCCCGGAATCACTAACCAACCAAATGCTTAGGTTCTAAAAAACGCGTTTCTTAATTTCGACAATCTAGTCCACAAACGTCAGGTGAGCATTCGTCTAAGAATCTAAATTTGAGATCCGACACAAGTTGCAGGTACGATACAGTGTAAATCTCTCCTATATCTGTCACAAACGACAAGTCTACCGGCTAGAAAACCGCTTCACCGCCGATAGTTTATTCGGACAACAAGTCGAAGCAAGGCTACATAGTTTTTTTTATCTAATTGACACTTGGTAATGCTATTCACGCCTCACCCCGCCATAAGGAAAATAACTTAACGAAGAAGAAGTCGCAGGGAAAGAGATATTCCTCGAAAGTGTTACCAAGTTCAATTTTCCCTGCAAAATATTATTTCTCCGTGCCGATATTCGAACACATGGCCATGTAATTAATTCGTCATGCCTTCCAGCTACCCACCGGTACACTACACAGTCGCCTGAATGCACGCAATTTTGCGGATGCTTAAAAAAACAAGGGGTCTTCCATTATTTCTAGCTTATGCAATTTTTTAAAATCAGAGAGTTCAACGAAAATTAGACCTGCGACATTTTCTCGGCGTCCCTTATTTTATACTTGGAATATTTTTTTTTAATTGGAGCAGTTTTGGAGAAACTATTTTTTTAAAATTGCGTTCACATCTTGCAGAAATTACGCAAATACGCGATTTTTCAAACAATGTGGCGTGTCTTTAATAAGATCTGATATTTTAGAACATGGCCAGGCATCACAGTGGCCAGGCATCACGAGCACTGCCGTCGATGCGGCATCACCTGGACAGCCCGGAGCCTTCACATGTCATTGGCGGTGGAAGTCTATGTTTGCATCAATATTGTACTGTTTTTGCAATTTTCGAAAATACAGTGAGTGCGTCGAAAATGGGACCAGCACCCATTTTTATCACCCTTGGGTACATATTAGTAGAAAATTCAAAGAAAAAAAATTTGGATCTTTTATGAAAAAATATTTTTTTAGAAAGTACCTATATTTCACGGAAAATTACCTTCAAACTACTCACATTTTCGAAAAATTTTAGATGATCTTAATTCAACAACTGTCTTTGAAAAATAGATTTCATTAAGGAAAAAATCTCTATCTTCAATATTGTAGTAGTATGAAGATGTCGAAAACAATTGAGCTTTTGCAATTTTAGAAAATTTAGATATGTCAACAAAAGTTAGACCTGCGCCGTTCATTTAAGTGCCCTTTACGCTATCCGAGAACAAAGTTTAATAAAAAAAATGGAGTTCTTTTTGAGAAAGTTTGGAAAATGCAGAGGCTTAATGTACAGTATTCCCAAAAATCCGTTTCTACCTCGCAAAACCTCAAGTGTGTTCGGGGATCGGGAAATAACAGTTTTGCAGAAAATCGTCTGAACTGTTTAGGTGATAGCGTTGACCACAAACGGACAGACGTTCTGCCGTCAATCGATTTTTCGGTATCTAAGGCCCACCAAACGTGGATTCTGACAACATAACCTGTAAGAGGAAGTAATTTACTACACATACGAACAAGATTTATCCACTTCTTCGTTACCAGCGCCCAAAATATAAGTTTCTTCCTGCCCCAAAATCGCCGATTTTCACCACAGCACTATAATACTTTCTCTTGATTACTGACGTAGCAATGCTAGAATGTGAAAATTTTTGTTAATTTGCAGGATTTTGGACCCAGGTATCGCAGTACGGAGCATATGCCGCTTCTGTAAGGAAGGAAGGAAGGAAGGAAGGAAGGAAGCCTTCTGGATGGGATGTGAGCGAGCCAGATCGTCTCACAAATCGTATGCGCAGGTGGAGGCACTTCTGGCTGTTGCTTGGGGCGGGGATTCAGAGAGGGATGCAGAACGGGCTGGACAGAGATTCGATGCTGATCGCGAGGTGTCGGAATGGCTACGAAGAAAACTCATGAAATACACTAACACACTCATGAAATAGCAGCTGCCACTTCGGGGGCGGTGTGGGCAGGCCCGGAAGAATGTGTCACAAACGAAACGAAAGGTGTAGCGGAGAAACAATCAAAATTCACATTGGATGAAATTTTAGATTATGACATTCTGCTAGTGTGCGGATCGAGTACTGTATTGTAAGACACTGAAACATGAAAAAATATCATTGTCTAAAAAAACGCGAGAGCATTTTCCACTATTTTACATAGCTCTTTAAAACTTTGAATTCAATTCTTGTGAAATGCATCAAAATGGACTGTTTTCCTGTGCACACTTCAAATAGGACGACGTCAGGTGACGAGAGAGGACGCAGAATGCGACCCGAAGGCTAAAACTAGACACTTAGGGCAAGTTGTAGGCTAACGAGATATTGTATGTGAGGTGTAGAAGAACAAGATAGAGGAAAATATGGGGTAGAGGGTGGGCTAAATTTAAAAAGGTGGGATGGGCAAGAGAGGTAAGTAACGGGAGGGGACAGAGCGCGCGCTCGTGATAAACTTACAGCGAGAGCAATGAGGGAAGATAATTAATAAAGCAGCAAGTGGCTCGGCGCAAACAGCGGTCACAGGATCGATTCGGTCACAATTTTCGACCGAATACTCGGTGATAACACGTGAGATGACGAGATATCAGGTCACGAGATGACAGAGAATGTAGCTGCACCGAGGCTAAATGCTTAGACTAGCTTTTTAGAATGAGCTGAGGTCAAAGGAGATTGCAGGTGAGAGGAAGTTCTAAAAGGAGAGACAGTGGGAGGGCGCGGGAGCGAGAGGACGAGAGAATGCGAGAGCAAAAGAGAGGGAGGAAGAAGGATAGAGGGAGAGAAAAAGGAAAAAAGAGACGACGGAAGATGCAGAACGAAGGAGAAGAGGAAGGTAGAGCAATAAAGACAAGTCACATTGACGAAGAATAAGAGAGGAAGAGTGAACGTGGATAGGGGGTGAAGGTATGCTCGCCCGAACGTCAATGAACCAGAAATGCCGTTAATAACATATGGAAAGCACATGCACAAACGAGCTGCTTGAGAAGAATACGAAGGCGATTTACGTGACCTGTGCTCGGGCGCGCGGCAGATCTGCCACCGTTGATTGGGTAAGTGCGGGGTGGAGGAATCGCTGCCCAGAAATGGATGATGAAGAGCTGAGTAGCGGGGGGCGGGGGCGGGGCCGCCAGTAGGGGAACAGCGCCGCCGTTCCGAACGGTAGCGCGGTGGAGCGCACCGCGAGAGCGGAGGTAGCACGGGATTGGCAACGGCGGGGGCGGGGCGGGGGTGGAGGAACAGCGTCGGCGGCGGGAACAACGGAGAGAACGGTGCGGCGTCGGCGGCGCCGGTGGCGGCGCGGGGGCGGCGCGGGGGCGGCGCGGGGGCGGCACCTCCGGGCGCGCGGCCGCAGCCTCCTCAATTATTCGCGAGCACTCGCAGCGGCGGTCGACGGCGGCGGCGAGGTGGGCGGAGGCGGCGGCGGGGGCGGCGGCGGGGGTGGCGTTGCACGCACCACGTTCCCAAGCGAGCGCATCTGCCGGTTCCCGCTGCTTTTAAAGCTGTGGCTTAACCCTCTCTGCGAGCCGCTGCCCCAGCGCCGTCGCCGCCGCCGCCTCCGGTCGCCTTCCCGCTCTCGCCCCGCCCCGCACCTACTCGCCGTGCCTCGCGCTCCCAGACCCGCCGCTCTCCCCCACCCCTTCCATCTCCTGCGCTCCCCGCCCCATCGCACTCAACCCTATCGTTCTCAGCCCTATCGCTCCGTCGCAACGCTCCCCGCTCCATCGCTCCCCTCGCCGGCGTTCCCCGCCCTATCGCTCCTCTCTCCGACGCTGCCCACCCCATCGCTCTTAGCCTTATCGCTCTGGGTAGCAATGTTCCCTGCCCCATCGCCCCGCGTTCCAACGCTACCTTTCCCGGTGCTCCCCGTCCAATCGCGTCCCGCCCCGACACTCCCTGCCCCATTCCACCCACTCAACGTTCCCCTCTCCGGGACTCCAAGCCCCGTCGCCTCCTGCCCCATCGCCTCCTGCCCCCTCGCCTCCCGCCCCGTCGCCTCCTGCCCCGAAATGCGCCTCCTGCCCCGTCGCCTCCTGCCCCGTCGCCTCCTGCCCCATCCGCCTCCTGCCCCGTCGCCTCCTGCCCATCGCCTCTGCCCCGTCGCCTCCTGCCCCGTCGCCTCCTGCCACCGTCGCCTCCTGCCCCGTCACTTTCCTGCCCCGTCGCCTTTTTGCCCCGTCGCCTCCTGCCCCGTCGCCTCCTGCCCCGTCGCCTCACGCTTTGCGTCGCCTCCTGCCCGTCGCCTCCTGCCCCGTCGCCTCCTGCCCGTCGCCTCCTGCCGTCGCCTCCTGCCCCCGTCGCCTCCTGCCCGTCGCCTCCCGCCCCATCGCCTCCTGCCCCATCGCCTCCTGCCCCATCGCCTCCTGTCCCATCGCCTCCTGCCCCATCGCCTCCTGCCCCATCGCCTCCTGCCCCATCGCCTCCTGCCCCATCGCCTCCTGCCCCATCGCCTCCTGCCCCATCGCCTCCTGCTCCATCGCCTCCTGCCCCATCGTCTCCTGCCCCATCGCTTTCTGCCCCATCGCTTTCTGCCCAGATTTCCTCGCCATCGCTCCCCGCCCCAATGTTCCCCTTTCCGGGGCTCACCACCACTCGCCGTCGCAAACCGCCCACTCCCTGAGCCCCAAACCAATCCAGGGGTGCGCTTGATGCTAGAAAGCAGTGGTCGTGTGGGGTTGTGGTGATTAGCGGGAAGTTCGGTGAGATAGTGACTGGGGTGACGGCGCGGTGGCAAGGTGATGTGGGTGGTGGTATTTATTCTGCAACATCATAAGATTGAAGTACTATGAAACCCGCATTCGCTTTGGATGAATCCTCGCTTGAGGACGTGTCCAAGGAAATTCATTGTAACATAACATACATCTTTAAAAAACGGAAAGACTCTTATGAAGGGAAAAAAATAAAACAGATAATCGGAAGCACAAAAGTCTTAAATAAACAACCTTGATATTTGACTTGCAGTTCACTGATTGACGGAGTATTTATCGTTTCCGGACGCGTCAACTAAGGAGATCGTTAGTTCCATAAGAAGTGCTACGAAACGGAACGGAGCGGGGCAATTTGGCGGTATGCTGCAAATTGGCGATTTTGCGGTGGCGGTGTGCCGGCGTGGCGGACGATGAGGTGGTGCTAAGAATGGGGATGGAACGGGACGTTGCGATGGGTCGGAGTGCTTGTGAGGCACTAAGGCGATTCAGTGGTGAGTTAGTGGGGAAGTAATGAGATGGCGCGGTGCCCTGAAGGTTAGTGGAATGAAACGCCGACGACGAAAATTTTAAACAGAGTACAAAAAACGCGCAATTCAGGAAAACATTATTTAAAACTATCTTGTAATTACTAAGTGCTTTCTGAGTAAAAATTTGAAAGTAAATTACTCAGTTACGCTAATAAATTAAGAAATAAGTAAAATTGAATAGCAAAATTTGAATAATGGGTTCTTAGAAAATCGTGCAACATATGTCATCTCCTGGTGCTTTATTTCGTGGACGGCAACGGTGTCGATGAGAACTCCTGAGACCGGCGTATCTGATCTGTCCGAGGTTGATCAACTTCTGGCGACTGTCGAGGAAGTACCTGACAACGGACCGTGCGCGGATCTTCCTTCCCCGTCCTGTCTCCACACCTATACTTATGGCCGAGAGAGGAGTTTAGAACGCATGTTATTAAGGCCCATATCTCACAGCATCGGAAGTCTCAAGCAGAGCCTCGAGTTCGGCCAGATCGATCGTGAAAAATTAATTTTGGAGGAAATTGTCTGAATGGTTTAGGCGACACTGTTGTCCTCTGACAGACTCAGACGGACAGACAGGCATAGGTATTGTTGTGAACCATGTTTTCGGTACAAAGAACCTCAAAACGTTCATTATTACTATACAAGGTGCTAGAGTAATACATAAGTAATTTGTAAAATATAGTGCCAATATGTATTCTCATTTTTAAATATCAGGGCTCCACATTACAAGCTTTTCTGAAGAAAAATCGCCACTTTGCGCTGCAGCATTACAATACTTTCTCTGTTATTTGACGTCAAATTTGATAAAATTAGTTAAAGTTATTTCTCTCGTCTCACTTTCTAACTGGTTTCAGACGTTAAAATCTAAATAAATAAAAATATCTATAGGCCTACCGTCATAGGAAAACGAATATGAAGAAGAAATGGAAATGCTATCTAATTTAAACTCTCCTGCAACTTATTATAAAGATATGAAGTTAAATTGCAGGACGACATAATCGCTATTTATGAAACTAAGGAGCTAAGTGGTTCTCTTTTTAATAAGATACTAGTTTTAAATTATCACTATAATAGTTTTTAAACATTTTTCAGTTTTCTTGGAGTAATCACAATAAATATATCCAACATTTTATATAATATTTTTTTCTGTGAAATCCGACATTTCGTAGAGTGTTCTGTCTCCCTCATCACGTACAATTGAAAATGTATTTATAAAATTGGTTCAGAATGAAGAAGGCGAAAATGATATTCGCAATTAAAAAATACCCCATCACTGTACCACCTCAACAACCCATTTACAGAAGAAGAAGTTATAGCAGCACTCAAACAACTAAAAACAGGCAAGGCTCCGGGTTTTGACGGAATTCATAATGAGTTTCTAACACACAGTGGAACACATACGGTAAAATGGCAATCCGAGTGTATACTTTTGTTAACAATCCTTGCAAAAAATGCTTATTTTCTTTCTGTATTCAAAATTCAATTAGTATATGGCTTACGAATGGGATCACAGAATTTTGAAAACGTACACAGAATTCACTTTCCCCCATAGAACGTCATACACAGTTTTTAACTGTTTGTGGCGTTCAATAAATAAATAAATAAAGTTAATTAATTAATTAATTAAAACTAATCACATTGTTCTGAGTTTTTATATTGAAAGTTTCTAGTATTATCGTATTTTCGTGGGGTTCTACCACCAAAATGCGAAACTGATCAAAATTTGTTGCATGATTTAGGTTTATTCTGTTCTGGGATATTGGATTCTGCTTTGAATTGAATTCTGGGAATAGGGGAATTGAATTCTATTTGTAACTTCTTTTAAGATCTCTTTCGTAAGATCGTTTTGTCCCTAACGCTACTTCCAAACTTAGAAGCATTAGACCTAAGGGATTGAATGTATCCTGAGGAACATAAACCTCAAGAAATGCCCGTGAACCTTACGAAACTTCATGGTTTGCTAGCTTGTTACTGAATGAGATGAGAATTACAAATATATTTTAATTTATCTTACATCAACAGTAGTGCAAAAACGCATTGTAATTGTCAGTTGAGTGTTCAAAGTCTATTCGAATGATATTTCTAACAAAGCAAGTGTTTCAAGAAACAAATTTAAAAAAATCAATGAAATATCCACAATCAGCCAATTTTGAGTAGGATATCAAAGTATGTACGGTATTTATCCGAAAATTAATTAGAACTGAACGTGTCTTACAATAGGATGATCTAGTACCTCATGATAATATCATCAGATGAAGAGAATACTAGTAGAAGAGGAAATAGCTGCATTTGAACACATATACACTCCCCTGTTATAAATATGGCATCAGATAAAATAGAATATCAAATAACTATTCGCACCGGAACGTTTCCAGATATTTTCAAAACAGCTAAAATTAAGCCGCTCTTCAAAAAAGGCAACAAAAATGAAATTCAAAATTATCGGCCTATTTCTCTTCTATCAGTTTTTTCAAAAATATTAGAGAGACTTTTTTACGTACGAATGGAAAGGTTTCTCAGTAAACACGACGTGCTTTCAGATTGCAAACATGGATTTAGAAAATCAAAATCAACGGAAACAGCTATATTTTCTTTTCTTAAAGATGTCGCCTCATCATTGGATCAAAACGAGGCACCTATTGGTTTATTTTTAGATCTCTCAAAATCTTTTGACGTCATTGATCATGACATTTTACTTTCAAAATTACCTTCATATGGAATCCGTGGTATTGCTCTAGATTGGTTATGTTCGTACCTTAAACAACGATCTCAGATAGTTGAAATACCTTACTGGAATGATGGAACATTACGTACGTCCTTTCCGACTCCTTGCCCATTGCACGTGGAGTTCCTCAAGGATCGATTTTAGGCCCTATTCTGTTCCTACTTTACGTAAACGATATGCCCTCGATGATTCGAAACGGAAGAACGATTCTCTTTGCAGATGACACGAACATCCTTTGCAATAAAGAAAGCGTAAATAGTACAATATCAGAAGTTGCAAATTGGTTCCGAAATAACAAATTAATAGTAAACGAAAAGAAAATGGTTTTAATGCAGTTTTCCGTTTCAAATAAACAATTCTGTGCTCCATTGAAAATGAACGGTGTACCATTGACTGATGTTAAGGCAACAACATTTTTAGGTCTCTCAATTCAGTCAAACCTTAAATGGAACGTCCATTTAAATGAATTGAACACAAAATTAAGTTCATTGTGCTACGCGTTCAGAATTCTTTCAAATTCAGTCAGCCTTCATACTGCTCGTTGTGTATATTTCGCGAATGTTCATTCCCGCCTGAGATATGGCATAATATTCTGGGGAAATACATCTTAGAGCTCCCAGACTTTTAGATTACAAACGAATTGTACGAATACTAACCAAATCCCACCCACGTGATTCATGTAAGCCTCTCTTCATTAATCTAGGAATTCTACCATTACCGTGTCTTTTTATTTACGAATCAGTGGTTTTTGTAAAAAATTACTTGCTTAAGGGCGGGAATATATTTTCAGAAAATGCCGATGTCTATTACTATAACACTCGACGTAGAAATCATATTCATCAGGTGACAGTATCAACAGCTCAATACAAAAAATTCACATACAATACATGTACATTATTTTACAACACTTTGCCAGACGACATTAAACGATTAAATTCGATAGATAAGTTTATATCCCAAGTGAAATCGTTTCTGCTGCATAACTGTTTCTATACAATTAGAGACTATACTGAGCATCACAAGAAAAGTAACATTAATTTTAACAATGATACATAATGCATTATTTACCATTTGCACTGTATAAATGTGTATAAACAACCTGTAACAACTATTGTACTACAGCTTCCGGGTCAATGACCCCCATCTCGATCAGGTTTTTCGTCCAGTTTCCCTGATCCATTGAGCAAATGCTGAGATGGCCCTTGTTTTGCTTCTGGACATAAATGTAACTTCATTTTCTGTGCGCGTCTTCTAGAATTCAGTGGGAAATACAATTATTCAAATTATCGTTTCCATGTTGTCGCGGCAGGAAGTATTATTCCGAAGGACAACATGGATAAGAGCCAAAATTTATTGCTTATTTATCCTTGAAAATAGATTTTATTACATGGGAGGGTGTTTTTTTTATTTTAAGTAGTATATGACTTAGTGTAGGGATCACAGAATTTTGAAAATGTGCACACAATGCATTTTTCCCCATAGCACGTCATACGCAGTTTGAACTCTTTTTTGACGTTAAATAAATAATAATTACCAACAACAATATCATCCGGTTTTCGAGAATCCATTGTTAGCGCTACGGGCAAACAGCCTCGCGCTGCGCTGGGCGCCGAGTCCGAAGGCAACCGAAGGCGACTAAGGCTAGCCGCCGCTCGCCCGCTGATCTTCCCCCGCAGGATGGCTTCCGAGACATTCAACTCCAGCGCAAGCGGCAAGTGCCCTTACTCCAAATCATACACCAAGGACTCGCTTGGTAATGGGTTTTGTTAATATCTAAACTAATGGTTGGTTACTTGTGATTCCGAGCGCGTCGACAGCTTAGGTCATTAGTCCTGTAAGTGTAGTGCATGTTTTTTTCCTCGGGAGGTGGTGGTGATCTTCCTCCGCTGGATGGCGAAATCCGGCGCCGACCAACCGTCGGCTAGCAGGGTTTCTCCCTAAGGCTCTACCACTAAGACTTTCCCGCTAGGGCTCTACCACCAGCGGGGCACCGCCCCAGCCGAGACAAGCTCTAAGCTCCCGACCGGTCTCCCGGGATATGTGGTAGTGCATGTGCATATAGTGGAGTGCATGTTAGTATAAGTGTGTGTGTGTAAGGGGGGAGAGGGGTAAGCGGACAAGGAAGAGGAAGGCGCGCGTTTGTTTGAGTACTGCTCCGGCATTCGCCTGGTGTTGATCGGAAACCTCGGAAAACTACCGATCAGAGCAGCCGGCCGCTAGACTCTTCTCCTCCAGACAGCGACTGAATTCGACCTAGCTGAAAAGCTAGTGTCGAAAATCCTGCCGCCGTCAGGACTCGAACCTAGGACCTCCCGGTCAAAAGTGCTGTCATCAGTTGATGCACTTCAGCTACCGTTCCCAGTCATCTAAAGTAGCAAAAGTATAATGCCAGCCGCCGACGGCATATACCATGAGGAAGAAGAAGAGAGGAGGAGGATAAAGGATGAAATAGGATAGAGAGAGAAAGGAAGACAGAAAGAAACATAGAAAGAAAGGAAGGAAGAAGAGTTGAGGTGAAGGAGGGCGAAAGGCAAGAATAGTTTCAGTAACTATTAAAGACGGGTATTTTTCAAATTAGCAGAAACAATTTAAAAGTTTACTTATTTATGATAATAAATGTATGCATGTATTTGGAATTTTGGGTCGATTATCTGACTTTGCCGGCTAGTCTCCAATCTGTGGCCCTACTGTTAATAAATATATCATTGATGATTGATTGATTGATTGTTAGTGATTTCGTACGCGTCTACTGACGTCATTAGTCCCGAAAGTATAGTGCTTTTTTTCTCATCGTAAGGTGGTAGTGAACTTTCCTTCTGGATAGCAAGAAACGGGGCCGACCTACCGTCTGCTAGCGGGTTTCCCCAAGCAGGTATCTCCCACCAGCGGGACACCGCTCCAGCCGGGACAAGTTCTAAATCCCCGACCGGTCTCCCGGCATGTGTGGTAGTGCAGTGCATGTTAGTGTAATTGTGTGTGTAAGGGGTGATGATAGGAAGAGGAAGGAAAGATCGCGCGCGGTCTTTAGTCCGTTTGTTAGGGTACTGCCCCTGCACTCGCCTGGTATTGATCGGAGAATCCAGGAAAAGCTACTAATCAGAGCAACCGACTGTTTGAATTCTCCAGATAGCGACTGAAGTCGACCTAGCTGACTAGTTTCGAAAATCCTGCCGTGGGGTCTCGAATCTAGAACCTCTCGGTCAGAGGTACTGCAATGACAATTAATGCACTGAGCCACCTCTCCCTGTGATATCATTTATAAATTTCTTTCAATTTATATATTTAATTTATAAAATCTTAGGAACTTATCGTTTAGATGTTTATCTAAACGATATAATTATTGATTCGTATTTCAAGAAATACCAGGAACTGAGTTAGCTCTGACAATACCCTTTTCCACTGCAGTGACTCTCACCGGAAGTCCTGGTGTTAAATTCCGGATGGTGGCGGACATAAAATAGCTAGTTCAAATCCGGGATCGGTGTTTGAAGAAGAATTCAAGCTGCCTGATTATGTCTGCTTGCTAGTTTCCGCGTTTGCTCCGGTTGAAAGCGGGTAAATGAAAGAGAACTACCCTAGCAAAGAGGCAAAGTACCGCGCGTGATTTTTCCTTCATCGTTCTTCTTTCCTTTCCCTTTACACACATTCACTTATACTTACATGCACCATAGTACCACACATGCGTTCTAGTCGGGAGACACGTCGGGAGCTTAGAGCTTGTTCCTGTTGAGGTTGTGTCATGCAGAGATATCGGAAAGGGGGAACCCCGCAAGGCGACGTATAAGTCGGCAACGAATCACGTGTAGGTATACTGCCACCATGTGCAAGTGTGTGGGTAGGAACACTGCCACCTCCAGTTATAATATGCGCTACACTTACGCGTGTAATGACCATTGCCGTTGACGTCACTAGAAAAACAAAATAATCAATCAATCATGAATCTAGTAATAGATCATTTTCTACTTCGAATTGTTTGAATTTAAACTCTGTGGTAACATATAACATATTACGATATAAACATGCGTTAATTCTTATTCATTTTAAACCAAACTCACAAAATAATAAAGCATATTGAAACACTATATATTTTCTTTCAATATTTTTTCAATTCCATGAATTTTCGAGAGAATGGGCCATGGCAATATGGCACAACAACCGGACCTAAGAGACGTAAGGGTGAGCGAGAGGAGTGGAAAAGAGAGAAGGTGGGTAAGAAAAGACGGAGGAGGGGGAGGAGCGGGGGCGGGCGGAAGGAGCGTCGAGAGGGCGGGGGCGAGCAGTAGCGGCGAACGAGGCCCGGCCGCCCGCGCTCTCCAACAGAAAGTTGGGCTGCGGGTGAACAAATCGTGGAAACACGTGTGGGCGTGGGTGTGGGTAAACAAACCGCGCGACGAGGCGGCGTGATCAGAGCGCGGTGCCGCGTTGCCCAAGGCGCTCCACCCGCGCCCCGCCCCGCGCCCCGCGCCCCGCCCCGCCCGCCTGGCCCACGCACACTCCGCCGCACGTGGGTCAGCGCCGAGCGCAGCGCGCTGCAGAGGGCGCCGGCTCCCCAAGAACGGGAACATCAGAACATCGCACTGGCGGCTCGTCATCAAAAAAGTAGACGTGCGTCCGGATTGTTCATGCCATAACAATCTCAGACTAGCTAATAACATGAAATGAAAAATTCTTACTCAAACTTTGTAGGTATCTCTACGAATGCAAAAAAATGGTCTGACACAAAATATGTATATTTAATTGATTGATTGATTACTGATTCCGGGAGCGTCAACTACTGAGGTCATTAGTCCTGTAGATTAGTGTATGTTTTTAATTGGGGGTGGCGGTGATCTTTCCCCACTGGATGACGAGCTTCGGCGCCGACCTACTGTCAAGTAGCGGGGTTTTCCCCAACCAGGTATCTCCCACCAGCGGATCACCGCCCCAGCCGGGACAAGTTCTAAGTCCCCGACCGGTTTCCCGGCATGTGTGGTAGTGAAGTGCATGTTAGTGAAGTGTGTGTGTTTAAGGGTGAGGATAGGACAAGGAAGAGGAAGGAAAGATCGCGCGCGGTCCGTGGCCCGTTTGTGAGGGCACTGCTCCGGCATTTGCCTGGTGTTGATCAGAGAAACCACGGAAAACAACCATCAGAGCAGCAGGCCGCTAGAATTCTCCTCCAGACAGCGACTGATTTCGACAAGCTGAAAAGCTAGTGTCGAAAATCCTGCTGCCGTCGGGACTCGAACCTAGGGCCTCCCGATTAGAAGCACTGCAGTGACATCAGTTGATGGACTGACCCACCGCTCCCGGTTTTGTATATTTAAGTGCTTTGGACTATCAATTTATCAATTTGCTCTCGGTTTAATTTGATTGTTTACTTGCACTTCATAATTATTTCAATTGCACATCATTCTTGTAATGTCGATGCATAAAAAGTATTTATTTGAAACTACGTCGTTTGGTGAATTTCATTCATACTCACTGGCGAACAGAGAAAAATAAACGAATCTCGACACGTCACTTATTGGGTACTTTAGTGAGTTTTGTGTTTACCTTCAAGTTTCCTTTCTTCTGTACCTTCACAGCGATCTTGGAACACGATTAATTAAGCCGAAGACACGAAATGTTTCATCGAAGTCTGCAATAAGACCCCTGATATACACACTGCAGGCAGCTTAAACATCTCACTTCCATAGCAACGAATCTTTAGAATGAAATTTTTGCGCGGTGCTTCTCTGTTCAGCATTAAATCTTGACATCCTACTGCGTTCGGTGAAAGTAAGGAAAATTAACCTTTCAAAAAGCAACAAATCGAATTAATAAATTTGAGCAAATACAAGAAAAATGAAAAATGTAAAGCACTAAATTGTCACTTTAATTTCACGTTGTGAGTGGCGACTGATACCGCTGGGATGCTTCAGGGGCAGCATTGCCGTTGCATTTCCCCTGTCGCGGATTGGAAAGTCCTAGGATTCGAGGAAGACCGTGACGGATTTTAATCACTGTCTTTAGCTAGGTCGAATTCAACCTATGGAGGAGAAACGTAGCGCCTGACTGTGCTGATCGGTATACCTCTAATTAATACTATACGAATGCCGGATAGCCGAGTGAAATTAGTCTAAAAGCTTTATCTGCGAAAAAACTTTTCCTTCGTCTGAATTTTCACTGGGACCTTTGTCATGACGTTTTGTAAAAGGGGTGAATCATGCGAATCGATGCGACGTGTACGTTCCAAATATTAAAAGTCAAATGTCACGAAAAAATCATTTTTCGCATTTATCCCAGTTCCTATACATTTAATGCAGAATAGCCTTGAATTTGATAGAAACAGTCAAGCCACGCCAACACTATTTTTAACCTGAGGGCAAACGAGTCTATCCAATTCATCGTCACTCCTCTGTGCACTCGTCGTGCGGTTTGTCGTAAGAAATCAATGAATCATCATTTTTATATGAAATTTGGTTTGCTATGAGTTAGATGAGGATTCCATTTGACGAACTACGCATAGAAATTGAGATATTTACAAAAAACGATTTTTTGTATTTTTGTAACTTTAAATTTCTCAAAAACCGTTAGTCGGTTTCCTACAAAATTCACACAAACCATTTTGAACACATTTTGTGATACGTTTTTTATTCCTTGTAAATATTGTAATAAAATGATTCAGCATTAAATGCATAGAAACCGGGATATTTTTGACAAAACAATATCTCGAGATTTTTGACCTCTATTATTTTGGAACGCAAAGGGGATATCGATACGACCTTTTCATCCTTTTCACACAACGTAGGACAGGCACGTCAAACTGCGCCCGCACGAGCTACTTGCCCGCCTGGGGAGCCCGGCGCTCTTACGGGCACGGGCAACTTCCCCAACTCCCAACGCATTTCCCCTTAAAATCCAGAAAGGGGTGTGATGCGCAAGCTGAAGCGGCGTGAGGTGGTGAATAGTGGCTTCATACAAAAATATGTTTGCCAGATTTTTTCTATTAAATAACCGAGAATTGTATTGTGTTTATATTCTTCACTACTTACTATTTGCTGTTTATTTTCTTACTGAATTCTCCCTTATATAAACATCTTTGCTAAGTGACAGGAATATATTTGAATGGCGAATAAGTTCCTTGTTTTTGTTTTGTGTTGTGTTATTAAATCATTCAGATATCTATTGTATGTAGCAATAATCTGAAATAAATTAAAAGGTCTTAATAAGGTAACAATTCTCGCTTCCGGACGGACATCACTTTTAACATACAAGAATATTTGCCTGTTAAACTTTCTAAATTGAACGTAGAAAAGTTCATGCTTTTATATCACTCTTAAGTAAACATGATTAAAAATCAAGAGACTTTCGATTCAAAATGTTTAATTTTACTCTCAATTGAGAATTTGAAATCGGACTAATGTATTATTTCTTTCTTAATGAATCATTTTTGCCTTAAAGAGAAACTGGTAATTGATATAGCTAAATTTGTGACAATAAGAGTCAAGTAACTTCTCTCAAAGACTGCCATGTGCTAGGCATTCAGTGACGTACCGCCTCTCCGGAGGAATTTGTACAACCCTTACTATTAAATCCCGCGCCAATTTCTCTGGAAGCAGCGCCCGCGAGCTCTAGTAAGTTTGTTGACTGGCCCGCGACCTTGACCCCTTTTACAAGAAAAAAGGTCTTAGAAAAACTCAGCTCAAAGAGACTTCTTCTGCGAATGAAATTGAGGTTAGCTGTATTAGGATCAATAGCTTAACATAGTCACGGATCGCATTTGATATTTCATCTTTGCCCCTACCTCTTTCCCTCACACACACTTCACTTTATTTCCTTGCATAACACTGCCGCAGATATCAGGAGCTTAGGGCTGGTTCGGGCTGAAGCAGTGATCTGCTTATTGATACTCGTAGGGGAATAACCCAGCAAGCCAGCATGTAGTTCGGAGCCCAATCTCGATGTTGGAGCGGGAAAAGGAACATTTCCACCGTCCCCTATACAACATGCACGACACTTACGGAATAAGTGACTATAGTTGTTGACGCTCCTGGAAACACTAAATAAGCAATCAATCGTCACTGACCCCTCCTTATTACGTTACGTTTCGCTCGGATATGTTCGCCGGAGTACTCTTCAGTGGTGCTACCATCTAGTATTCAGTATATTACTAGAGCTGATTGATAAAACTAAATTCCTGAAATTCAAGATATAAGCGTTAAGTTGATCATTTTCCTGAATACAAATAATAACAAAACTATTTGAGTTATGTTTTTAGGCAAGTTTCCATTTTTAAGACCTTTTCAGAAATATATGTAAGTAACAAAATTTATTAGCAGTTGATTCTTATCTTTAGAATAGCAGAATGGAGACAAATCTATCTGTACCTATCCGCTGTAGCATAATTTGGAAGGAACATAATCGTTACCGGTTTTTTGTTGCAGACAATATTACTAATTAATAAAAATAATAAAATTCTGCTCTGTAATTAACTTTTTTTTAAAAGAAGTAGTTAATTTATACGTATTATAGTTGCTAAGTTTGGTAAAAATTAAACTAGTGCGCTGCAACTGCAGATATTTTCTCATATTGCTGGTAACGGATGCTTAATATAATATTCCAACTTCTACCCTACGAGTACTAACAATTCAGCCATCCACCAAACGCGATACGACAGATTCGTAGAAATATTTTATTTGAAATTCAAAAATTGCAATGAAATGGGGGTTCCTCTCATTCAATTAAAAGTATTGTACTCTATTTTTTCAAAAACATTCAAGGAAAAAAGTGCCTTCGGCGGATCAGACTTTGAACGAGAGACCTCCGGCTCTTCATCCCAGCGCTTTACCGAGTTACCTGACCCATTCCCAGACTACATTTCGCATAAATTGTTGATGTCTCGTTGGTTTTGACATATCACAAGGAACGTTTCAACAGGAACAGGTCGAAATCTAGTCTGATGAATCTGTTTTCTTCTAGTGGTAGATATTTCTACGAGCCGTGAAAAATTATATTGAAATGTGCTGATAAAAAAATTAACTGCCACCGCGCACTGGAAGTTTATGAAAGACTACTGGGCAGCGAAACACTAAGCTAATGGCATTGCTCACTTCCTTGACAAGCCTTCAGTGCCGCGCGGTGCGGCGATTATTCCTTCGGGCATTAGTTCCACACTGAGAAACTGAAACCCAATGTGATGCCAAAGTGTGTCCGCGGCATGGAAATATAGTTAACATCGTTTACTAACCTATTATTTTTGACACGGACACCAATACGTATATGATGTTTCACTTGAAAGTTATATTCCCTGGCAAAAAGCCATACCAATTAGAGATCATAATCGATGCTGGTGTCATCTGGTGAATAAGGATGACTATTATACTCGGGAAATTAAAACCAATAGTGTTAAACTATACGTATCAAATGTCCCATTCAGGGCGGTAGAATGTATCGCTTCTTCTAGCTGGTTTTTCTTACCGCTTCCCGCGACTGGCCAAAAATAAGCTGCGACTCATTTACCTTAGGAGGCGGCATGTATCGATCGCTGTGTAATAAACCGCGTAACCACTATAACCTAACGTTCTTGATTTTCTCACGTTTTCAGTTATTTTTACTACTTTGCGCATTTTGGAACTCTGTTGAGCGTAATTTCATTTGTGGAATAGTCCGATGAAATACCACTCGTGCTTTGAAACTTCTCAGATAAATTCCTTCCTCGCCTCCCGAGTTGCGGATTAATCGACAATTTCCAAAGCACTCATGGTATTACCTATGAAAAAACATAAAAACCTGTGGATATTATAGTGCGTTCGACAATACGACTCCGTGTGCTCCGGAGGCCAATGATTTATAATTTATATGATAATGGTAATTTATGATAGCCGATGACCCAATCATCGCCCCTGGGGACATTCAAAGCCACCTTGCCGAAGTCTCCGCGTATGATCTATTGTCAGTGTTTACGTTGAGGTTCAATTTGTACAGAAAATGTCAACATTTTTTAAAGTAAATCTAAATATAACATTAGAAATTATAAAAATAAGAATTTAATTGAAATAATCAAGTAGAATAATTGTACATTTTAATCGATATATAGATTAATCGGTCTAAATACAAACTATTTAATTAAATTTATTGAGTGTACAACAATCGATTGTCGTACTAATTGCGATTTCATCGCCCATTTCTAGGAAATAACTGACAAACAAGCACAGTAAATCCGGGAACATAATGTTTCTCAAAACGAACTACTGTTTTCCGCCCAGAAAACTGCCAGACATAAACGATAAGTTCAGATCCTAGAGAGCAATTACAATACTACATAAGACAATCGCAGTCACTGCTCGCTGTAGTAAGTGTTGCTCATGTCGTTAGCGAAAATATTTTAGTTGAAATCTCTGATTTTTTGAAAATTGCAAAAGTTTAAGTTTTTTTGACGTCCTGCAGCTGAAATATTGAAGATAGATATTTCTTACTTAATAAAATCTGACAAGACAGATCTTGGAATATAGTCGTGTAGTATAATTATTGAGAAAATATGAGAAATATTCCTGTACGTTTGTGCGCAATATAGGCAAGTTTACACAATTATTTTATATCAACTTGGGTGAAAATGCATTGTTTAAGAGGTTGTGATGTTCACAGACGTGCAGACTGACAAGATTGGCGTCTGTGACAGAGTTTGTGAAAAAATTGCAATATACAGGATAATTCCTTCCGAATATCTCCTGAAGCGTTACATGTAGTCAGATGCAGTTTTTAGTGTAATTAGAAACGTATACATTTACTGAAAAGGAATTACATTTCAGAAATTGCCAAATTTGGAAATAATGTGCCCCACTGGTTTAATTTAAGAGAAAACGACACAACTTGGATTCTTTTTAAAATGGAATCCTGTAGATTTTTACTCGATAACGAGTGTGAAGAGACGAGATTTTACATATGCCTGTGACCCACAAATATTTTTAAGGAATTTAAATTTCTACTACTACACTGACTGGTAATATACCGCCACTATCGCGGGGAGAAATGCAACGGTTCTCTTCCAGACACTCACTTGTCACTCGTTCCAGCCAACGGCCTCAACGGCGATCGGCGAGACAAGGTCATCTGTCGCGAAGGCAGGGGATTTTGTGGTATGCTGGTAACAGGAAATTTTCGATACGGTGATGGGATACAAAATCAAATAACGTGGCAGTATTAAACTATTTTACACGTTATTACTTTTGAAATATTTAAAAAATAAAATTTCATGGCATTTTTCTTTTTGTGATGTATCAATTGTTTTCAATAGATCAATTGAAAACTTCGAGTATAAATTTTTCGTCGTAAAAATTCTTTATTTTCCATTCACATTGTTTTGCGTGTTGCTTACACGCATCTTCAGGTGTATACAATTAATAAAAATAATAATAATATACCGGGAGCGGTAGCTCAGTGCATCAACTGATGCCACTGCAGCACCTCTGACCGGAAGGTCCTAAGTTCGAGTCCTGACGGCGGCAGGATTTTCGACACTAGCTTTTCAGCTAGCTCGAATTCAGTCGCTGTCTGGAAGAGAATTCTAGCGGCCGGCTGCTCTGATCGGTAGTTTTCCGTGGTTTCTCCCATCAACACCAGGCGAATGCCGGAGCAGTACCCTACCAAACGGGCCACGGACCGTGCGCGATCTGTCCTTCCCCTACCTTGTCCTATCCTATCACTTACACTAACATGCACTACACTACCACATATTCCGGGAGACCGGTCGGGAGCTTAGAGCTTGTCCCGGCTGGGGCGGTGCCCCGCTGGTGGGAGTGTCCTGGTTAGGGGGAAACCCCACTAGCCGACGGTAGGTCGGTGCCGGATCTCGCCATCCAGCGAGGGGAAAATCACCACCATCTCCCGAGAAAAAAACATGCACTACACTAACGGGACTAATGACCGAAGCAGTTGACGCGCCAAGAAACACGAAAAAATCAATCAATAAAAATAATAGATATTTTTAAGTATCTCTATATAATAATAGACATGTTTATTTAAGCACATATTGTATAATTATAAAATTTCATTAAAATGTTTTTAAAAAGCATAATTCCAATCACAAAAAAGGGATAAATTTCCCATTATAAAACGCACATCCTCAGATTATGGCGAGAGATAAAGTCTTGTTGTCTCTCTCCATAAAGTGAGAATGTATTTTTGTAAAGGGAATTTTTCCTTTTTTTTTGTCATAGGAATTATCCTTTTATAATATTTTTTTATGAACTTTTATAGTTCTAGAGATGTCTTACCAACTATTGGCCACATCCATAACTTCCAAACGCTTCACGATATCTAAATGCAGTTTTCGCTGAACAATGCGTAATCATAGGGCAAATGATATGCTGTAAAGATATTGTTTCAAAAGCTGTTAGTTTTTGAGAAATTTAATCATCTTCCAATTTTTAAATGGAACCGTAATTTTTCTCACTACCAATAGAGAGATCATAAAAATAGGAATGCAATGATATAATATATGTTAATGTTTGGATATTATTTTGAATATAAATTTATACTTTCTGGGGTGCGATTTTAAATTAAACGTGCAATATTTCCTGTAGCAGCACTTGCCAACTGTCGCTTTCGTAAAGTTGGCCTTCGCGGCCTCTCCCCTCTCCCACCAACCCGCTCCGGTGACGGAGCCGCGACCTTCTTCGAAAGCGACAGTTCAGTTGCGAGGGCTGCTATAGGAAATTTAATGGTTAAATTGAAAATCACATGTTAGAAAGTAAAATTGTATACTCAAAGTACTACTAAAACATTAACATATGTTAAATTATTGTATTCCTCTTTTTGTTATTTACCTATTGTTAATGAGAAAAATATACGGTTCCGTTTAAAACATTAAAGATGATTAAATTTCTTGAGAACTAAAAGCATTTCAAACAATATCTCTACAGCACAGTATTTGCCCCTTGATTATGTATTGTTAAATGAAAACTGCATTTCTATATTGCGCACCGTTTAGAAGTTGGGGGTGGCTCATTGTTGGTGGGACTCCCTGCTTTATTAAATATGTTTTGGTGGAAAAATAGCTATTATTTTTATTAATTGTATACACCCGAAGATGCGTGTAAGTAACACACGAAACGCCGTGTACGGAAAGTAAAGATTTTTTTGACGAAAAACATTCTTATTTATTGTCAAAAACCCAAAGATACTTGTGTTTAATTATTAATATTGTAGTGAAAATCATAATTATCTGTTATTTTTATCTGTTTAAATTAATGGCTTTAGTTATTATTCGCGTATTTGAAGTAACTAATAACTAGGATGCAGTTTTTGATTCCCTAAAACATCGCCAAAAATGATCAATAAAATACTCTTAAAATGCTTTAAAAATGCCCTACGTGCAAAGAAAAATGACGCAAAAAAAATTTATCAAAACCAATTCAGATGCACAACTCTAGCTGAGGGATATGTTACTGATTTAGTCGAGGTTTCATCCTTTCGTTCAAGTGAACTCACCTAGCAATCTTTAGATTTGGTCTATTCTTTTACAGGAAATCTGTCATTAATTATTCCGAAATCGGCCGAACCGGCAATGACGCCGAATGGCGTCACAAGAATATTAGATTACATACTAGGTCACATACAGACTTTACAATTACTGAGCAAAGAAATGGAATAGGCTAATCAGGATTTCTGTGGGAAAAAAATCAATCAAAAATTAGTAATTTCCTTTTGTTATAACACAAAATTAATGTCTATACTAAAAATCATTGTTCAAAAGTAGAAAGGAAAAACAAGACTTCATTAAAATCCCCCTCTGTTTGCTATTACTTATAAATACTTTCGTCCAACTCTGGCTGAGATTATATCTACGGGTGAATACATTGCAAGCGGCAAAGGAAAAATTGGAAGCGTTTGTCGCGTTTTCGTGGCCTCACCGCACAGTATTTGGCACTGCAATTTTTTCGACACTGCTGGGGCAACACAGCCAAACAGAAATAAGCGCTTTTCCCAAAGGTAATGAAACGATCGGCGTGGTCATAGACAATAAATGTCTCAAAAATACTCCCTAACCTAGAGTAATATGCATATGTATTAACTAGTCTGTTCACGATCTTTATCATGGACTAACAGAGATCTATAGAGTTCTATTTAAAAACTTTAATTTGGATTAATATTACATAAATTAAAATATATTTTAAAATATCTATAATTTGAAAATATTTATAATTTAATATTACGCATCATCTTGTATGCCCCTCGCATACGTTCTCTTGAGTGAAAACCGTATTTCAATATCTGAAACGCTTCAGATGTGCCTAGGAACGTCTTAAGCGAAACACCTGTATAACTTTCTCTTTTTATGAAGAAGTGAATATTTCTATCCTATCGTTTATAGAGGCCTGCATTTCACCAAGTACAATCTTTCCTTCACTCTCATACTATAAACTGGATAAAATACTGAAGGTCTCTGGGAATATGTTTAGAATTCTGAAGAATTTGTAGGTCAATCCAAAATATCCAACAAGTACCTTTAACTTTCCTTTTCTAGCCGATGATTTGATCGTAATATCATTAATGCAATTAATGCACTCTTTCCCAAAGTTCTACATTAACTTTGAAAAATCTTGATGTTATAGAGAAAAAATCTATTACAGTTGAAATCAACCTACCAAGTTACAAAATATTTGTTTAAAATTTGAAAAGTATTTTCTAACAATGTCTAGTTTGCTTGCCTGTACAACCATCACTACTTTTGCTTTATAAAAGTTGTTCATTTTTTGATTTATTAATTGAATTGATAAGTTATTAATTGAACTTCTCAGTTATATCTTCTGCGTGACGAAGGTTTGGAACAACTACACATACAATTACACGCACACGCCCTGAAAACTTCACAATTCAATATCGGGTGTCCCACCAACTATGGGCCACCCCGATAACTTCTTTCCAAATTCAATTATCTATGATTATGATATATGATCTATGATATGATAAATGCAAATTTTTGGAAATAAATGAATTATTCTCACAAGCAATGGATGGACCATAAAAACACAATGATTTATCAGTTGTTAATATTATGATAACAGTTTGAATATAAAATTATTCTTTTTTATTTAATTTATTTTAGATTGCTCTGCAACTACACGGTCATAAGCGATCAAAAGCTCTTACTATTTCACATTATATGAAAATTGACATATCTGATTACTTAACAATATTTCATGACACCGTCTTTTAACAATTTAAAGCACTCACAAATAGATACATTTAACATTACAAGCATGTGATTTTTTTAAATACTATGTACATAGGCCTCTGACCCTCTCTGCCACCCCTCTCAGTCTCTCTCCCCGTCCCAATCTCGGCGCCGCGAAGACGACATTCAACCAAGGCAACAGTAGGGCTGCTACAGAAATTATTCACTGTTTAATTCAAAGTCACCTGTTAGAAAGTATAATTTTATACTCGAATTCCTATCGAAACATTAACATATGATACATCATTTCTTTCCCCTTTTTATGATCTACCCATTGTTCTTGAGAAAAATATGAAGTTCCATTTAAAAAATCAAAAATAATTAAATTTCTCAAACTAAAAAATATGCCAAACAATATCTCAACGGCACTTTACTTGCTCAATCATTCCAAATTGGTGAGCGAAAACAGCATGCAGTAGATGGTACATGGCTAGTTGACAGGTGAAACGTAATCATATACACTGCAAAAGTTTGTCTAATTTTGAAACACTCAGAATTTTACAATTCCGATTAGTGCTGTGACTAAAGAGAGCATTAAGGATGCAAAAAATATTTTGAGAGAAAATTGGTCCTTAGTGAAACTAATCTGCCCAAATTTCTAAATCCTAACAACAAAATTATAATAGCCAAGGTAACAGTGGTATGTTTCTTCTCGTTTTCACAACTTTTATATTTTTTGTGTACATGAGATATATCGAAACAAAATTATAACTAATAATAGTAATAATTTTATATAATATATAAATATTTAGCGCCCAAAAAGTTAAAACTGTATGTGACATTGTGTGGGAGAAGTTCAACCAGTGCACGTTTTCTTGAGCTCTGGATTTCTACCATATCTCCTATTCCACATTAAGTTGAATTACAAACCGGTAGCAACGAGCGTTTTTGGCGCTCGTTGCCATTTGATAAGAAAATACATTCTATTGCTATTTAATAAGAAAACACATTCGCAGTCGGATCATTCCTTACAAAAAAAGTAGATCTCATGACCGCGATATCTTTTAATTCAATGATACTGCAGTGCGTCATTTTCCATGTCCTCAAATATGAATCAGTCTTAAGTTATATATGCCATAGTAACTTAACAATGAGCATTTGAAATACGCTGTTTTCAGGGCGTTGTTTATTAACAGTTTTGTCACACACATCTTTAAAAAAACTTATAATACCCATCTAGAAGGAGAATATGATGTAATTACACGCATAAAATCAATTTTATATTTTTAGATATTTCATAGCAAAAATTATATTTAAAAAATGTACTAACAACAAAATCAACCTTTTAGTTTGAAATTTTTTCTCTAATTGCTTTTATACATTCTTTCAACCCTGAAAGTTTGAAAGTGGAGCTTTAGAAACTCCGTACGTTATAAATAGTAACAACTTACCGGGGCGAAGGAACGCTGAAGGCAGGGTCCTTTAGCGGGTCACACAGCGCTGCCCAGTCACGGCGTGTCTCCACGGCGGATTCGCGGATTCTGATGCAGAACTACTTCTCTGGGATCTTTTAGAAGAACCAGTGTACGTTTCGACAGACCTTTCATTTTCACACATTGAAATCACACTGTGGAGGCTGCATGTTCCTGGCACAGTTTTTAGTCGTATACACCTGTTGGTGTTTAACATCTTGGCTTCATCTTCTTAAGTTGCAAATGAAAATGAAATTCCTTCAACGTTAGTCTGTGCCCGTCCGGAAAGTTCTTTAGGATTCGTGATCTGCATTCCCTGGATACTAGCGTACATATACTAGATACTAGCGTACTCTTACCATGGCTGATAAAGAAATGTCATTCAGCGTGTTATGAAAATCAGACTTGTGATGAAACAGGTTAATCAAGTTTTTGCAGGTGAATGACCAAGAGGAGTTAATTTTTTTTATATTACTTATTGTGTCCTGTTTTTCAATTCCTGGTGGCACATACTCCTCAGTGGTTGATTTTCTCTCTTCAGTTTCTGTCCCTGTCTTAGGAGTACAATTGTAATTCATTTTCGATATCTTAAACCAGCACTGATAACATATCAAGTCATCTACTAGTAAATTAGGCAATTGATTATATATTTCTTGTGTCACATTTCATCTTTCTGAGCGCTTACTATGCTTTTGTAGATCAAATGGATTGCAACGCCACAAACTATTGAACTTATTCACGGATGTAGACATTGTGAAGCAATTGTATCACTTTCACTGATTTTCGCAACCACACCAACACAGAACTTCACTCGCCGATGGAAGGAACTAGACTACGCGTTCACCAAACAGAAATTCTTTGCGATTCCCCTAAATCGCTATACAGTTCGGGACGGAACATAGCGCAACCTTGAGCAAGCGCCTCTACCCCCAGCATCGCACGCGACTTTCAACCTTAAGCACAAAATTAACATTTAAGTATCCAGGAAATGGTTCAACGTCACATAATTAAATTTGGGAGACAGCGTAATTAAGTAATATTCTTACCCTTTCTCAAAAATCGTGTGAGAAAAGTTTGGTTTTGGAATTATATATTTAGTTTATTGTTGGCTTTCATATTTAAAGTAAAAATTCTTAATAACACATTACCCATTTAAAATATAATTTATGTTCACAGTGGCATATCTCTCATTTTGCTGCTATGCAGCATGTGCTTTCCAGAATATTTTTCATGTTACCCTACATCTAAATTTTGTCAATACGTTTTTGTTCTAAGAAAACCATTGATGCTATGGCTGTCATATTTGACAGTTCACCATTTCATTTTAAAGGCATTGACGTATCTGAAAAACCCGTCAAAACTTTAAATATAGAATGGAATAATCCGAAGGTAAATGAGCTACATATTTTGGGGCGTATACCTTATCGAGCTCTTAATGAAAGAACCTACTTACTGCTGCGGGGATATGGAAAATTATTTGAATAACTTTCTCAATAACTAACAAAGTTATCCAAATTTAAATTCCTTGATTTAGCACATTTTACAGTGAAAATTTAATTCGGCCATCATCAATATGTAGCCATTGTGTTTACACATCTGCCAAATTTTGTCTGTGATTAACGAAGCTGAAGTAAACTACATTTACCATTTATACACATCTGACGAATTTTAATTGAAGTAATACTCAAATTATTAAAAATTTGAATTTAATCCCAAAGCCGCCGCATGCACGTGGTCTCTTGTATTGAAATTACCGTTTTATTATACTGTTGAAATTTAGATTTGCATGCGGAAACCTTCGTCAAGTCTTAATAACATGCATGGAAAACTAAACTTTACTGGTCGCTACGAGACTAATTTATTCACAATTTACCTCGCACAATTTTATTTACCTATGAAATCTAGTAGTCACAAATTTTATTGTGGAAGATCATTTAAGTTTAGATTTCGAGAACCTGCGTTTCTGAACACCGATGGTGCAGAGGAGCAGGGCACTCATACTAGGTGAAAGAGGAAACTACCATTTTTCACAACAGCATATGAAAAAAAAAAAATTCTACACATTTTTACCTAAATTTCTCCGCAATCACTGATCATTTCTGGTTTGATACCGCTGTATTTCCAACATACTACCGGTTTCGAATATACCACCGGTTTCAAATCAGGAAAAAAAAGTTTTGCCATTTTTACTAATGAAGGCAGGAAACACGAACAGAGGCCATGCTCACACGTTGGGCAATGCTCCTAGCCTTGAAAACTGCTTGTACCTTAACTTCAGGAAAGACTAACGCCCAAGGCAGCGGGAGGGTGTTCCAATATTTAGGAGAGAAGGTAATGTTTTACGACGAGATTTTTAAGTAATACTCTACTCCGGTAAGCGAAGAGCTACAAGACAGAACTCAAATTCTCAAAAAGATGTTTATTGCAGGAATGTGGAACAATACACATGCATGATCAATATTTAGCGTCTGTTGACGTACAGAGTTCCTAAAATTGCATAATACGCAAAATTACATTCATAAAACTTATACGAAGTAGTGTTGTTTAGTCCTTCCGAGAACCCGGGCAAACTCTGGTTAAACACCTCCCAGCCGCGCGAGGCGGCCAGCACACGCAGTTTGCCACGCACTCCTGAGCATCATAGTACATCTGAAAAAAAAAAAAAATACAATCTTACGTCGTTGCAATCTAAGACTTCCGCGGCCAGTGTTCTGCGAAAACTGCTGCGCGGGTGACCCGTCGAGGGCATTTATTCTGACGTTTCGACCATTATCGTTTGTACTCTGAAGACAAGACAACTTTAAACGTCGGCACCCAATGCCCTCGACGCGGCGTCACCGAGAACAAAGAATCTTCAGTTCTTATTGAAGGCACGTGGGACCGTTTACCTGGCTCGGGGGCATGGAGATGCACGGGAGGAGCGCCTCGGCGACGTCCAGAGCCTTGCACAAGCACCAGTCTGCGCAAGTCACGGGCGGTCGGCACACCACGGCCACCGGCCTGCACACCGCGGCCGCAAGCAAGGCCACCTTCTCGAGCGCCGTTAAGGCCCAGCCGACCACCGGGTAGGCCTTGGCGCCGCCGTACACGCCCAGCAGCGCTCGCACCGCGGGCAGGTTGCTCACGCGGCTCGCGAACACGCACCCGCTGCCCCGGTCGGAGGCGGGGGCCCGCGTGAAGGTGGCGGACGAGACGACGGAGCCGGGCGAAGAGGGCGGGGGCAGCAACGCCTCACCCTCCCCGCCCGCGGGATCACCTCTGCCCGGACTGCCCGACGGAGGGGGCGTGCCAGACGAGGGCGCTGCGACCGACGGCGAGACGCTTGCACCGGCTTTTGGAGACTGCATTGCGTTGCCTGCAAAAATAGGTTAGCTCGTTTTACGTGAAAAAAAAAAAAAAAAAAACTACGGGGAGCAGTGTATTCTGTACAAGTTTTCTTTGTTCAGAGATTCCTACCTCAAGTTTAATACTACAAAACCTACAAGTTGAATTCTTAATCCCGAAAGAAGAGTTTTGGCAAAAATTGATCAGTAAGTATTCCCTCTGATGTAATTAAGTCTATAAGGGCAAATTAGCTATACATTTTGGCTTTGATTTCTTGTGTCTCAGGAAAATATACTGCCTGCCGCGACAACCTGGACAAATAATTTGAATATTTCCCACTGAGCTCTGGAAGAACTGCCCATATAATGAAGTTATATCATTAAGGATACGAACAAACTTGCTAATCAAGTAGCTTAACCACACATACTTACACTATAAAATTCTATTCTCCCGAGTTCGCTCGACTGGTTTCGCCCTGGATGTACTACTAGACGAAATGGCTGATCCTCTTTTAAAGGAAGTGGATCGCTGGCGAGCGGTTGTGCACTCGCATTTACCTTTACCCGATAGCCAATAAGAGCACGATTTAACGTTTCCAGTGATTTGCGCGCCGTGTTGTTGTGACACGAATTAGAATTCACAACAGATATTAATACATAACATGGCATTAAAACACTGGTAGACACCTTACTGGCATTAAAACACAATTACATATATAAAATATGTAAAAATAATAACCAATATATTATTTGTTTTCTTCTCTTATAGTATTATGATTACTGTTTATACCAAACTGAAAACAGATATTTCTGCATTAATATTTGCGCTATTTATTTATTTGTGTTTATAAAGCTATTGTTTATTTATATGAAATATTTGAAAGTTAAACTTACATTCAGTAGGCTTGTGAATATAACTTATATTGTTTTTAAAAATCTATCGTAGATCGTCTTGTGTAGAGTCGATACTTTTGCCTTCAAAAAGGAATTTGTATCAGAGATTTCGTAATACCCAAACATTTTTACATGAAGCAATAGTGTTTTTACTAATAGTTTTTTACACTACAAGAGTAGTTTGGGTGTAAGGCTGCAAAATATTTTGTGAAATAATATTATGGTAATTTTGTTTACCAATTATCAATATTATAGAATCAATGAGCCTGAATTAACATTTTCAATGATTGCAGCCTTGTTTTCTTATAGAATTTACGATGAAAATCATGTTGCCGTACAAATAGGAAGGAGACTTGAGGGGGTCAGAAAAGGAGAAGCAGAGGAAATGTGATGGAGGGAATAATGAACAATGAAATAGAATGTTAAAAAGTAAAAATTAAAGTTACAATGATAGAAGGTGAGAAAGAGAAGGTGGCGGGGCAAATTGAAGAGCTTGTGTATGAAACGGTAACTAAAAAGGTAATTAAAACGAGGAGGGAAAGGAAGGTAAAGGCCCTGCAATGGTGGAATAGGGAGTGCAGAGACAATAATAAGGAAGTAAGAGGGATGATGAAAGGATACAGAAGATGAGAGGTGAATAAGGACAGAATTAGAACAAAAAAGAATGCTAGGTTCCATGCAAAAGGAAAAGAACAGTAGATTGGTAAATGGATGAGAAAAGTAGAGGAGATGAGATCAGTCATAAACATGGAAAGTGATAATAGTATAAAGGAATTTGGGTGAACAGAAACGAAGATAAGGGAAGGGAATGGAGAAGATACTACATGAAACTTTTGGAAGGGAGATGGAAGAAAGAAATGGGGATGAAAATTGTGACAGGAAAAGTTGAGGAGGATGGAGGAAATATGTATGCATTGTATGCATTGTATGCATTGTACAAACCTACCTGCATTACTAATATCTATCTATCTACTTAATCTAGCAATGCAACTATTCTCTTTTCGACACTCAGCGATAGCCACTCATTCCTCCACTTCATTCTTCACCACTTCCTCATCATTCGCCCCGCCTGTTGTCCATGAGGCTCTCAACCACATCACACCACTTCTCTCGCGGCTGCCACTCATCATTAAGAGCGCTCTAAAGGCCCTCCCTGAGCAGCAGGAGGCTCTTCGCGGAACGGCTGCGTCGGAAGAAATGTCTACTGTTGCGTTTAAAACAATTTCTGCGCTGAATGTCGTGTTGAGTAATTTCCAGGCTTCAATGTAAAATCCAATAATGAAGTGTTACGAAGTAATCAGATTTGTGTCGGCGACTAGCTTATGAATATATTTGAAATAAAATGTTATTTATTATAAACCCAGAAAACAATTCATTTTAAATCCAGAAAGTAGTGATAGAAGTACGGGAATATTCTTTTCCCATATATAGCTTTTACATCTACGCAAATGTGCATTAAATTTTTAAAGAAATTATTCTACTTTATTGGCTATGATATGTTGGGACAAATTTCTGTATACTCATACTTGAACCCACTGTTAATTAAAACAGGTTTAATGAGTATCATCTTAATTCATTTTGGTAAATATTCTCTCGCTCCATGCTTTGTGTTAAGACGTAGAAATTTATGTTACAAACCACGTAAAAGATGTTCCTCGATGCACGAATTAGGAATAAAGAAACTTGAATAACAAGAAGACCAATAAAGTACTGAGCAATATCTCTGTGACAGAGAACATCTCACCCCCCCCCCCCAGAAATGCTTCAAAAATATTATTTTCAGCAAAGTAAAAAAAAAAATCGTATTTATTAATCGTAATTATCCTGCTTCTCCTGTCCCGCTCTGCCCCTCCTCAACTTACCATTATTCATCGATGGTTATCGTGGTTATCGGCAGCTGAAAAATGTAATTTTGCAAGCTCCCGCCACACGTTCAGCTTCAAATCTGACATTAAATTACTCTGAACCTAATTGCGCTATTGTTATGAATCAAAATGCATTTAGTAGGAAATTTCACGGGCTTTTACTCACTTCTCTCACTTAAGTATTATGCTCCCTGTTTTCGAATTATTAGCAAGAAACGGAAAGAGTGTTCACTTAAATTTTGCTAGAAGAGATAGGAAAGTAGAGTAGGAGCAATTTTTACGAAATCTTATACATAGGTATGATAAATTTTCTCATGTTTGTAAGGTCACGTGAACAAAATTTCATTAAGATCGGAATACAAGTCCAGATTTATATAAAAAAAACGAGCAAATGTGACGTATGGGGGAGAAAATCTGAGCACGCTTTCTTGAGTTTCAGAATCCCTTCCTAACAATGTAACTATTAATAGTTGAAATATGAAAGAATAATAATAATATTAATAATAATAATAATAATAATAATAATAATAATAATAATAATAATAATAATAATAATAATAATAATAATAATAATAATAATAAATTTAAAAAAGCGAGAAATTAACACTTCAAAAACTAGATATTTTCGTTTCCGAGTTGTAGAAAACTTATTTGTAACGGTAAACGAACTGCAGATTTGATTTTTCTGTATTGCTAACAAAATAGAAACTCACCCTAAACTCTACTACCACTACAAGCAAAAGAAAAGCTCAACAAAACGTGTGCATAGTGAAGCTACGTAATATATAATATATAATATATAATATATAATATATAATATATAATATATAATATATAATATATAATATATAATATATAATATATAATATATACATATAACATATAATATATAATAATGTAATATTATATATAGCTAATAATATTATAATTTGAAATAAAGTAGCCTAATTTGTCCTTGATAAAACATTTTTTAAATAAAAACCGCATCAAAATCGCTTCGGAGATTACCCCGGACAGACAGAAAAAATTGAGAAAACAATTGAATGGGTTTTTATTTAATGTTAATAACGATGAGGATAAAAAGGCTGTTGTGTTGAAATCACAGTCAGGCACTCCGATTTTGTTTATACAGAGGAGGTCAGTAAGTTTTTGATGCACATCCGGATAGCCGAAATCGCTAAGATAGTAGTGCCGAGGCGATCCCGGGTCGAAGGATCCTGGGTTCGAAGTCCGCCTCGAGCATGGTTGTGTGTGTTTCGTGATTGTGTATGTTGTGTATGTGTAATGTGCTTGTATGTCCCCTTTGGATGACGTCAGGAAGGTATCCGGCAGTAAAATCATCACCAAATTAATACCAAAACGGAGTTTGTCGAAAATTAATAACTAGAGGTGCTACAGAATGGCACAGCCTTTCTCGTACCAAATTTTTTAATTTCATTGGTGTGGTCTGGTTTTAAGGTCTTGCTCCATTCTCTGGCCAGCTGCCATCTATCATCGCCCAAAGTACATTTTTTTGACAAGTTCTCATCTTTTTGCTTTCCTAGTAGTACAACTAAATCATTACTAATCATATTAAAGTAGAGTAAAAACCCGTCCTATATAGAAGTTATCATTGAAAAATTCGTAGTCATTTTTAAGAAAATTGCGAAATGTAAATGGCGTACTCTAAATGCGAAATTTGAAGCTCTTTTTCACAGGAATCTATTGAGTTTTCGAAAAACTTCATTTCAAGTCATTTGAAGCATTTACACTCACCCATGTAATAATGGATACAAAGTGATGTCCATATTAACGGCGTGAGAGGTATTTCAAGAAAATTTCATTTGTATATTTTAAAAAAAAAGACAAAGACTCTACGAAAATAAGGCATATTAAAGAGTGCAATTAGCTCTATCCATTCGAAAACTTAAAAAAAACTTGGAACCCTTTTTGAGAAAATAGCGTTTGAGCGTTTCTCAAAATGTGGAATTTTGAGCTCATTTTTACAGAAAACTGTTGAGTTTTCAAGTAGCTTTATTTGACATTATTTAAAGCAGATGTACGCGTAAATATAATAATGTGAAGAAATCGCTTTTAATGTAAATATTACCGACGTGAGAGACAAGTCGAAAAATTTTATTTTTGAAATTTTTGAAAAAACAAAACAATAAAGCAATATAACGTTTATGTCATGGTTAGGGTTCGTTTGGAACTAACCCTACCAAACTTTTAAAGAAAACATTTGGAGCCGTTTTTTTGAGAAAATCTTGTTTTTGTTATTTTTTAATCGTAAATATTGCACGCACTATTGTACGAAAAACTACTAAAATTTCCAAAAACATCTAGATGACCATATTGAAAGAACTATTTATGAACAACAAATTTCATTTGAAGGAAAAATCTCTTTGTTCAATTTTGTAGTTAGAGAAAGATGGCGAAAAAAATTCAAACTTTTGCAATTTTCGAAAATTCAGTTAACCGTGAAAACAGGACCTACGCCACCTTCATAAGTGTATTTCACTCACTTCTAAAAAAAAATTGGAGAAGTTTTTGAAAAAAATTTGAATATGTTCTGGGGGTTTCAAGTAAAGTACCCCAAAATGTTAAATAATGTTTTTAAAAATTGAAAAGCTTAAACTAGAGCCAGATGGATTCGGAATTCTTCAATTTGGAAAACAGTGTACGTGTTATTTAGGCGTTAGTAGTGTTCACAGACGGACGGGCGGACGGACGGACGGACGGACGAACGGACAGACAGACACACAGACAGGCAGACAGACAGACTGAGGGATGGACGGGCAGACGGACGGACGGACAGACAGACGACAGACAGACGGACAGACGCCGACCCCGTAGAAACGACAGAAGGCAAGGATGAAAAAAGGTCAGTAGGAGTTTGATATATTGCTTGTGATATATTGATTGAGTAATTTACACAATGATGTTCAGTGTTGTGACTCGGTATGGTACAATTTTCGAACGAAGAATGAATCTATGGAGTGCGACAAATTTTGGCAATAGAAAATTCGTGGAATTTATGTCAATGCCCGAACAGGGAGGAAGTGCCAGCAGAATGGAAGAAAAGTGAGCAGACTAATGTAATCCCAACACAATTTATGGATGTAAGTTTTCAACATAATTGTGGTAATTGAAGTTATTTCCCACAAATTTCCTGACGATCCTAGTCATTAATATGATGTTAGTTTTGTGTATTATTTCCACGGGTGTTCAGGAAGTTCAAATTTCTTAAAACTTTGGGATGGCTCCAGCGCTTGATATTAGACCAGAAATGATTCATATTTTGTCATCATTCCATTGTTGTTTGATACACTCTGAGAGATCAACATTTGCGTGTATTTCAACTGAAGATTTAAATTGTTCGGAATAATATCCACTTGCATGTTTTCTTTATTGCCCATAACAATGTAAGGTCGATTACTGATGACTATGTTTATGACAATCATTCTGCTCTATTACAGCCGATAAAATCGAATTCCCAAAACACTGGATTATGCATGAAGGATTTCCAAACAGGATACGTCGAAATTCAAAAATAAACTCTTAAGACAATTTTAAGCATATTTTGTCTGATAAACTCCCTAGATATTCCTAATGGCTGAGACGCAATAAGCACTCAAAAGTTGGTTTGAAACAATACTTTCTATACATAAATTTAAAATGTTTATTATTTACAAAAATAAAACTGACACAAAAAAAATTGACACAAATAAAAAATCAGTCAAATTGTGTACATTGGGTGCTTTTTTTAATTCTGTGTTAATTTTTATTTCATGATTTTATTGAATTTTTATTTGGGAACTATGTGTGTTTGGGATTAAAATATCAACAAGGAAGACACATTTTTCCTTTTACTTTCTCGCTACGAATAGAGAGAAAGTTATGTAATGCTAGGCAAAAACAAAAAAAAAAAACGGAGAATTTTGGGAAGAAAAAACTTTTTTACAGAGCCCTGTAAACGAAAAAGTTGATACATCTAGTTGCTAAATTTAAAAAAATTCTCTAACATGTGGTTTTACCAGAATTCCTGTTTTGAGGGTCCTTGATACCAAAAACTTGAATGAAGGCATGCATCTGTCCGTCCGTTTGCCTTTTTGTCCGCCCGTGAACAACTCTAACGGCTAAACCGTTCAGCCAATTTTCTCCAAAATTGATATTCCCCAATCGATCTGGCTGATGCCGCGCCCCTTGAATTTGAAACTGATATTTTTAAGTTTCGGAAGTAGTTTACATGAAGCTCCTATGACACTTTCTAAATTAAAAAAAATGGCTCCATCGTTTTTTATTAAATTTTGTTGTTGGTTAGTGCAAAGAAAGTTTACGAGAATGTTGAAGGTCACATGTTCGTTGAAAACCGCGATTTTTCGAAAATTGCAAAAGTTCAAAATTCTCCACTATTCTCCACAATTCAATTATCCAACTTTCCACAATTCATATTCCCCGAATGATTTAAAGTAACTGGGGGAATACACTGCGTGTTTCAAACATATTTTCATTATTAGGGGTACTTTATATGAAGCCTCAACATTTAAAAAAAAAAATTCAAAAGTGGCTCCAGATTTCTTAACTAAATTTTGACTTCAAAAACTTCGATTTTTAAAAGAATGACGCAGGTCCTATTTTCTTTGAAATCCTTGATTTTTTGAAAATTGCAAAAGTTCAAACTTTTTTCTCCGTCTTCCTAAAACTACAATATTGAAGTTACGTATTATTTCCTTAACGAAATCTGTCGTTCAAAGGTAGATTATGAAATAAGGCCAAGTAGAATTTTTGTCGAAAATGAGTCGTTTTTACGTAATTTTGCATGGCATATAATTGAGTTTCTCAATAATTATGATCTCAACAACGGCTTTAAATTGTTTCTTTAATTTGTTCTCTAGTTTAATTATAAACCTTTTAAAAATTTTAAAAGAAGCTCTGGTTTAATTTTCAGGGAATTCTTAATTTTCGAGTATTGCACAAAAATAACATTTCAAATGTACAATATTGAAGATAGAGATTTTTTTTTAAATAAAACAAATATCTGTTATCCAGATTTTAAGAAAGGTCAGGTATAACGTTTGGAAAAAGTGAGTATTTTTGGTGCAATTTAAGCTTGAACGTAATGCATATTATAAAAAAAATATCAAAAACCGCATCAATAATTTTTCCTCGGTTAGATCAGGAAGCGTTTCAAAAAATGACGCAGGTCTCATTTTCGTTGAACTCAGAATTTTTGGAATTTCGAAAAAATGCGGGAAAGTATGTGCTGTTGTAGCCCCATTAGTTTATTATATGTTTATTGATGCTTCTTGTCTCAATGATCTGGTCCTGTAGTGCGATCATAAATCCTTCTGTCTCCTGATGCAATAGGTTTTAAGTTAACCATGTATTGCTACCCTCCCTATGTACCGGGAGCGGTATCTCAATGCATGAACTGATGTCACTGCAGTGCCTCTGACCGATATGTCTTAGGTTCGAATCTATTTATTTATTTATTTATTTATTTTACGTCAAAAAACAGTTAAAAACTGCGTATGACGTGCTATGGGGAAAAGTGAATTGTGTGCACATTTTCAAAATTCTGTGATCCCTACACTAAGTCATATACTACTTAAATTTAGAATTTTTGAAAGGGAGAAAAAAAACCTCCCATGTAATAAAATCTATTTTTAAGGATAAACAAGCAATAAATTTTGAAATTTGAAAGGGAGAAAAAAACAAACAAAAAAACTCCCATGTAAAAAAATCTATTTTCAAGGGTAAATAAGCAATAAATTTTGAATTTTGAAAGGGAGAAAAAAACAACAAAAAAACTCCCATGTAATAAAATCTATTTTCAAAGATAAATAAGCAATAAATTTTGGCTCTTATTACTTCCTGCCGCGACAACATGGAAACGATAATTTGAATATTTTCCACTGAATTCTAGAAGACGTGCACAGATAATGAAGTTACATTTATGTCCAGAAGCAAAACTAGGGGCCATCTCAGCATTCGCTCAGTGGATCAGGGAAACTGGACGAAAAACCTGATCGAGATGGGGGTCATTGACCCGGAAGTTGTGTTACAATAGTTGTTACAGGTAGTTTATACTCATTTATACAGTTCAAATGGTAATTAATGCATTATGTATCATTGTTAAAATTAATGTTACTTTTCTTGTGATGCTCAGTATAGTCTCTAATTGTATAGAAACAGTTATGCAGCAGAAACGATTTCACTTGGGATTTAAACTTTTCTATCGAATTTAATCGTTTAATGTCATCTGGCAAAGTGTTGTAAAATAATGTACATGTATTGTATGTGAATTTTTGTAATGAGCTGTTGATACTGTCACCTGATGAATATGATTTCTACGTCGAGTGTTATAGTAATAGACTTCGGCATTTTCTGAAAAAATATTCCCGCCCTTGAGCAAGTCATTTTTTACAAAAACCACTGATTCGTAAATAAAAAGACACGGTAATGGTAGAATTCCTAGATTAATGAAGAGCGGCTTACATGAATCACGTGGGTGGGATTTGGTTATTATTCGTACAATTCGTTTTTGTAATCTAAAAGTCTGGGAGCTATAAGATGTATTTCCCCAGAATATTATGCCATATCTCAGGCGGGAATGAACATTCGCGAAGTATACACAACGAGCAGTATGAAGGCTGACTGAATTTGCAAGAATTCTGAACGGGTAGCATAATGAACTTAATTTTGTGTTCAATTCATTTAAATGGACGTTCCATTTAAGGTTTGACTGAATTGAGAGACCCAAAAATTTTGTTGCCTTAACATCAGTCAATGGTACACCGTTCATTTTCAATGGAGCACAGAATTGTTTATTTGAAATGGAAAACTGCATTAAAACCGTTTTCTTTTCGTTTACTATTAATTTGTTATTTCGGAACCAATTTGAAACATCTGATATTGTACTATTTACGGTTTCTTTACGGAATCTTTTCTTTACGTTTTCTTTACGGAATCCTGACGGCGGCAATATTTTCCACACTAGCCTTTCAGCTAGATCGAATTCAGTCGCTGTCTGGCGGAGAATTCTGGCGGCCGGCTGCTCTGATCGGGAGTTTTCCGTGGTTTCTGCAATCAATACCAGGCGAATGCCGGAGTAGTATCCTAACAAACGGGCCACGGACCGCGCGCGATTTCCCTTGCTCTGCCTTATCCTATCCTCACCCCTTACACACACACTTACACTAACATGCACTATACTATAACATATGTCGGGAGCTTAGAGCTTGTCCCGGCTGGAGCGGTGCCCCGATGGTGGGAGAGTCCTGGTTAGGGGGAAACCCCGCTAGCCGACGGTAGGTCGGTGCCGAATCTCACCATCCGGCGGGGGAAGATCACCGCCATCTCCCGAGAAAAAACATACACTGCACTTACGGGACTAATGACCTAAGCTGTTGACGCGCCCGTCATCACTAACCAACAAACCAATAAAAATCTGAGTTAATCTGTCAATGTTTCATCTTAAAATGTTTTAAATAAAATTAAAATCTGAATCTTAAACTATTTCTTAATCTGATGACTTTCTCATATGTTTTATAATAATATTTAATTAGATCTTTGGAAAAATAGTTTCTCTGATCTACAATAAATAGTTTTCAAAGTAAAAGAAACAAACTAATATTTTGAAAAAAATTGTTCCTTTCGAATCGTTCTTACATTTGGAATTGTTAGTATTTAAACTGGTAATAATTTAGAATATCAGTTTCGGGTGTATTGGATTAAAAATCAATTCGTAGCTGAGATCAAGAATATCATATCTTTCAAACTACATTTAATTCAATCCTAGTTCGAATTTATTTCAATGGAATTCCATCTCAGCAATTTCACGTAAGGTTGTATCATTTTCTTTGTAAAAATGTTTTGCCTTTGGTTTTTACATGACCCATATATACTATTACGAGACTAACGAATAAATAGACATACAAATAAATCAATGAATAATTAAATTATGTGAATGGGCAAAATATTTCTCCTTTTGATATTTCTGCAAAGATAATGTGATTCTAACACCTCTATTTTGATACACTGATCGAAAGCGGGAAAAGAACAAAGGCTCTGAAGAACAGTGAATAATAAAATCGAGAAGTTCATTTGGAGCTTACACTTTTCATACATAGTGAAATACGCAATAAAATCTGTATGAAAAATGAATGAACCTGCAAGTATTCGAACGTCATTTTGTGACAGGGCTGCTCTAATTGATGAATATTTCTAAAATATTGAGATTTCCGCAAGATTTTTCACAATAACACTTCTCTGAAACAGACCATCCTTGTTTCCGAAATATCATAGTGTTGCGTTTTGATAAAACCTCTGAAATTTCTGTAATTGAAAAAAAAAACAACTTATTGTGACGCATTGAGAGCATTGCGTGTAGCCGTGTTCTAGTGCACGAGCTCGCGAGGCCTATAGCACTGGGTTCGAAACTCAGCATGGACAAATATTTTTGCAGATTCAACTACTATTGTAATATTACGTAAACTTTACAAATAATGCACGAAAGTAAGAGCTGCGGTAAACCCTGTATTTTTTTAATATTTCTCCAAAGGAGATCGCTATTCCTAGCGCATTGCGAATATTTTGCTAGAAGCGGCTGCTAAAGATCGTTCACCTTCTGCACCATTGCGACCTCTCACATGTGCACGAGTCTTCCTCCCTCTCTCTGTCTCTGTCTCTGTCTTTCTCTCTCACCGGATGCCACCGCGGAAGGGGAGGGGCCGGGGGCGTGGCAGGGGGAGTGAGGAGGTGCCGCGGCTGGGCAACGAGGCTGACGTTTCTTAACGCGTTAATTTGCTACTCCCCCCTTAAATATTTGCATTGCGAGCGGGACAAAAAGAACTCTGTCTTTTCATTAGGAGGCTTCCTTTGGCGCGTCGGCCGCCGCCCCCTCTCCGCTTCCCCCCTCCCAACGATCTCGTTCCTTTGGGGTCTCCCTACACTGGGTCGGGTTGCTCCCGAACGAGACACTCGCGGCAGGAAGGCTTTGCAGCGCGGGCCGGGCAATCGTTGATGAAACGGGCTGTGAAAAATGCGAGACATTGGTTTCCAGGCATATTCTTACTACGTACTTCGGATGACGACATTGGACTATTAAAAGAGTGGATATTTTTGTCTTCATTCAGATAGTCTTGACTTAAATAAATGTGATAAACTTCCATATCCGCATTTACCGGCCACATGTGTGTGTGAGTGTGTGTGTATGGACTTCCTCAAAAAGTTTGTTACGCTTGATTTCATATTTAAGGATTTAATATACTGCATGAAGTAAAGTTCGATATACTTCCGTTCCATTCGGACTTGGAAATTTATTTCGAATTTGCAAGTCCAATATATAAAACCATATAACAAAGGTTTCATAGGCCGGAGTTTAAGCTCTCATCGGTCCTAGAATTACGGGAAAATGATATAATTAATATAGTAAAAATTTAAAAAATGTATAAAATTGACATCATTATTTAAATTATCCTTAATAAATGAAACTCGATAAAATAATCAAACAATGCCATCATATAACGTACATATAATATTTACAGAAATCTAGAAAGCTAGAGAAAAAAACATAATGTAAACTAGTAGATGCGTGGATTCAACAAGGTACACATATGCAACATATTACATATATAAAATGTAAACAAACTATTTAATTTGGCTCTGTTCAAACGCAATGAATTATAACATTCATTACATTATAATTTTGCTGCATTCAAAGCGAGAAGGTTTGCCGTCTTTCTCAATTTCTTCAAACTACGTTGAAAATTACTTTGAGCTCAGTGCGACCTCCGTTACATAATGTTTACTTAAATTTCCTAAAGTTTTTGCTTCGTCTGTCTTTGAGCGCGTGGTAGGTTCATCTTTCTTTCACATTCTCGGCAATGACGAGTACAGCTCGATAAAGAGGAGAACAGCTAAATCAGGGACAGGCGCCGGGATGAACGCCTCGGCCAGAGTCCTCTGGATGTTCTGGTCAATTGAAAATATCGCAAGATTGGTATTTAGTAAATTCATATTTGATCTGAACATTGTGGTCCGAAGGCATACCGGGATCGGTGGCTCAGTGCATCAACTGATGTCGGGGCTGACCGGGAGGTCCTAGGTTCGAATCCTGACGCCGGCAGGATTTTCGACACTAGCTTTTCACCTAGGTCGAGTTCATTCGTTGTCGGGAAGAGAATTCTAGCGGCTGATAAAATAATCACGTTGCTCTGATCGGTAGTTTTCTGTGGTTTCTCCAATCAACACCAGGCGAATGCCGGAGCAGTACCCTAACAAACGGGACACGGACCGCGCGCGATCTTTCCTCCCTTTTCCTTGTCCTATCCCCACGCCTTACTCACCTACACTAACACGCACTGCACTACCACACATGCCGGGAGACCAGTCGGGGTCTTAGAATTTGTCCCGGCTGGGGCCGTGCCCCGCTGGTGGGAGATACCTGGTTAGAGAAAACCCCGTTAGCCGACGGCAGGTCGGCGCCGGATCTGGCCATCCAGCGGGGGAACACCACCGCCACGTCCCGAGCAAAAACACGCACTACACGTTCGGGACGTATGGCCATAGTACTTGACGCGCCTGGAATCACTAATAATCAACATAAGGCATACATCCGCGAAAAGGTCTACTAATTGTTTTCCGGCTGTGCTAATGGGTTTTGTTTCCACATAAACTTCCTAGCGGCTGGTAGTTCGCAGATCAACCCTGTTTTTTCGTGAAGCTTGTAACTTGACACAATTTCTACTGTCATACTGCCAGTCTCGAAATATTTCGGAAATGTTTATGATCGAGGTTTTTTATCGAAAACTCTACAGAAAATTTCTTTTCAAAGTGTTAATGAGCGATACTCTTTTCACAGTATTCTCGAGGGAATTTATCAGCGGAATACTCACAAAGAAGTTACTAAGAATCCATACTATCGCAATTCTTCGCGTACAAGGCCTCTGTTTTCCCTCTAAACCTACGTCTCCCCGCTCCGTCACGGGTACTTGCGATTTCATTTAGCAAATTTTTGAATGAGTCATCATAGGGGAAGACAAGTGTTTACCAATAAAATTGAAGCCACGGTTGTTTGACATTCAACTAATTTTCTAGAATATTCCAATTTGTTCGCAAACATTTTTGCCTACCATTCATATCCAGGAGACCGTGGTGTTTGGTTCTGCTCTAATTGTTGTCTGCGAGATCGAACTCTGTCTGCGTCGTTTTCGTGTAATCGACAACTAAAATACTGAAGTATGTGAACTGCAGCTGAGCTGAGTCAACCCAACTTTCAAATCTACTGAAGTAAACAACGGAACGAGGCAAATCGTATTCGCTAGCAATACAAAATTATGGCCCGCAAAAACACAAACCAGAGTCATAGAAGTACTGGAAGGTATTAGCAGGAAAGAATATATCGTCATAATTGCCACTATTGGTAACCCAACTGAAATTCGTTTTGTATAAAATATATTCAACAATAATGTTGCCGTGATTCTTACACAACCCTCACAATTCGGCAAAAACTACATAAGTACGTGAATTTAAAATGGTGGTGCTATAATAAGACAATAATTTTTCACATTACTTCTAACTTTTTCAATTTTCGGAAAATTCAAAGAGTTCAACGAAACTGAGACCTGCTCTAATCTTTTAAGCGTCTCTCATTCTATCAGAAAAAAAACAACAACAAACAAATAAGGGTGAACCCATTAGAGCCCAGCGTAATTTTGTGCGCATAGCCTTCGCTCATTGTCGTCGTGTCCGTGCACGCACGGTCATTGGAGCTCTCTGGTACCATGCATTGGCACTTTTTAGAGCTAAACCATTTTTATGTTGCTAAATTATACTAGAGCGCTCCAAAGCGCCAAACGCTAGTTATTTGAACATATTTTTTGGAGGTAGAAAAATTGTTAGTGTTCAGCTCCATATGCCCCGTCAACTTCGGTGCCAACCAACCACCGTTTAATTTACACCGGCCTCACCCTCCGGTTGAAATACAGGCATATAGCAGCTAAGCACGATTTTAGATGAAGATTCGAATCGATGCAAGTCATGAATACATCCTGGCTATAACTCCAATCTAATGCAGATACCAAATTTAACCGGATTCAACCTAGCCAGAAACCCCATCTAATCCACAAGAATAAAAAATAAGTACCCTTTCCATATATTCCTACACAATTTTTCGGAATGGACCCTGATTAGAGGTGACCATTAGGTTTCCTCGACCGCAATGCTACTTGTAAGATTAATTTTAGTTTAGTTAGTAAGTCAATAAACATATGTAGAGTTAATGTAACTGAGCTGAAACTGAAGCTGAGGAAAATCATAAATTGAAAAAAAAAACATCCTGGCTAGGAGCGTACAATGCTTTATCGATTTTTCTGTATGAAAGACCCATAAAAAATGGATTTGGCACCACGTGTTAGAGGAAGTAATGTACTACATAGAAGAAGAACATTTATCCACTTACCAGGGCCATGTAGGAAGAGTTTTTTTTATCTAAAATTCGCACTTTTCCGGCGCTCAATTACAGTACTTTCTTTGCTTACGATATAAAGTTTTTTATTATTCTAGAGTAGCGTTCCTCGTCCAGGATACGGCGGTGATACGTAAATGACTTTTGGCAAATTAGCTTAAAACTTTATACGTAAATACTAATTAAATTATTTTGTGAAATAATAATTTATTATAAATATGATAGAGAATGAGGGGCGAAGGAACGGTGGAAATGAAGCAGTAGTACTAATTCCTTAATGAACTGGTACATCCAAAGCTGTATCCAAAGTTCTCTCTTAAAGGAAAAAAAATATGAACACTAATTATTCACTTTATGTTCATCTTTTTACATCATATTTCACGAAAAAACTCTAGGGAAACTTGTCGCGTATGCCACTCTCAGAAAGGAGAGGAACTCCCTATGCTTTATATTTGAAACCTTTCTACGGTTTAAATGCCACATTAATCTGTTTAACATTTACACCAACCAAACATATGGCCACCAACATGAAAACAAGCACGATTATTTTTATAACGCTATAAGTTTTAGCCCTCTAGTTCTTCCTCAAATCCTGAGGACCTCAAGCCATAGCCCTATCAACATGCACTAGCCCAACGATTCCGCAAGTCACAACACCCGCCCACGCAGCCAACGCTTCCCGCGGCGAGCGTGCGCCGGTCGCATGCGCTCGGGGAAGTGCAGTCTCAGTTTGACGTTGCTGGCGCGAGGCGATGCGGCGGGGTACGGGTAGGGGGCGCGAGCGGGTCCGCAGCGCGCGGGCCATCTGTCACGGGCCTCGAAAAACCGCCCGCCGCCACCCCCGCCGCCCCCGCGCAGGAAATGAACATAGCCACAGGGGTCGGAGGTGGCGCAGGCGGCGCGGGCGGCGGAGACGGAGTAGCGACGAGCGCCCGCCTAAACAAATGACAAGCGCTCCCTGCCGCCATCTCAGCCGCACAACAGACGGCCGACTCTCGGCCCCCGCGTTCGTCTTACTACTTCGGCCGGCGACGGAGCGTCAAGAAATTGAAAACGATTTTGCAATCGATCTCGAATTGAATATAACTAAATCGGTTCATCCACAGCCTTATGCGAATTAATTGAAACACGACCATTATATATTGTATTTCACATTTCTTGTGTCTATTTTCATCAATTTCGCAGACTTTATCTTTCTTAATTGCCACCATAGTCTCTTCAAACTTGGAGTACTCACGCGTTCTGCAGATGTAGCCCAGATATGTTATAGTTGCTGGCGCGCATTCTCTTTTGAATTTAGAGTGATGGAAAAGTCACTATCTTCAGATAAATTTTGTAACTTTTACCATTCAAGTTTCTTGTTTTCATATAGTTTTAAATTCGATTGGGTTGTAATTGTAGCCCATGCGAGCACTGTTATGGATCATAGAAAAGAAGTCTGCGATGCAAGAAATGAAAGACATACTATTGTCAATGTTGTATTCTACTATCATATTCTATAGTGTTACATTATTGTTATCGCTGTTAAATGAATCAGGTGCGCTGTTATGAAACGCAAGTACTGCAGCTTTCTGTTTGGTAAGTTTCGTTACATGATTATGTTTTAAGGACATATTTGTAAATTCATTATCATGAGGTCTGACTAAACAGGAACTCCATAATAAGTATTCGGTGGAACAATTTCAGATATAAACCCGAACTTGTCCAGATATTTTCAAAACAACCTGAAGATTAAGCTTCTCTTCAAAAAAGACAACAAAAATGAAATTCAAAAGTATCGGCCTATTTATCTTCTGTCAGTTTTTTCAAACATTTTAGAGACTTTTTTACGTACGAATGAAAACCTTTCTCAGTAAATACGACGCGTTTTCAGATTGCCAACATCGATTTCGAAAATCAAAATCCACGGAAACAGCCATATTTTCTTTTCTTAAAGATGTCGCCTCATCTTTGGATCAAAACGAAGCACCTACTGGATTATTTTTAGATCTTTCAAAAGCTTTTGACGTCATTGATCATAATACGAGTATTTTACTTTCAAAATTACCTTCCTATGGAATCCATGGTATTGCCCTATATTGGTTATGTTCGTTCCTTAAACAATGATCTCAGAGTGTGGAAATGCCTTACTGGAATGATGGAACATTATGTACATACCTTTCTGACTCTGCCAGTAGCACGTGGAGTCCCGCAGGGATCGATTTTAGGCCCTATTTTCTTCCTACTACACGTAAACGATATGCCCTCGACGATTCGAAACGGAAGAACAGTTCTCTTTCCGGATGCTACGAATATTCTTTGCAAGAAAGAAACCGTAAATAGTACAATATCAGATGTTTCAAATTGGTTCCGAAATAAATTAGTAGTAAATGAAAAGAAAACGGTTTCAATGCAGTTTTCCATTTCAAATAAACAATTTCGTACTCCATTGAAAATGAACAGTATGCCATTGACTGATGTTAAGGTAACAACATTTTTAGGTCTCTCAATTCAGTCAAACCTCAAATGGACGGTTCATTTAAATGAATTGAATACAAAATTATGCTACGCATTCAGGATTCTTTCAAATTCAGTCAGCCTTCATACTGTTCGTTGTGTATATTTCGCGAATGTTCATTCCCGCCTGAGATATGTCATAATATTCTGGGGAAATACATCTTATAGCTCCCAGACTTTTAGATTACAAGAACGAATTGTACGAATAGTCAGCAAATCCCACCCCCGCGATTCTTGTAAGCTTCTCTTTATTAAACTAGGAATTTTTCCATTACCTTGTCTGTTGATTTACAAATTAGTGGTTTTTGTCGAAAATGACTTGCTTAAGGGCGGAAATATATTTTCAGAAAACGCCGATGTCTACAATACGTGTCTATAGACGTAGTAATGTAATTTTACACCACTTTGCCAAATGACATTAAAGGAATAAATATAATAGAAAATTTTAAAACCCAAGTTAAATCTTTTCCGCTGCATAACTGTTTCTATATAATTAGAGAATATATAGACCATCAAAAGGAAAGGAACGTAAATTTTAACAACAATATTTAATGTATTATTTACCATTTGGGCTGTGTAAATCTAAACAACGTGTAACAAGTATTGTACCGCGGCTTCTTGGTCAATGACCCCCATCTCAATCAGTTTTTTTGTCCAGGTTTTCCCTGAATCTTTGAGCAAATTCTGAGATGCCGCGTTGTTTTGCTTCTGGACATAAATGTAACATTATTATCTGAGTACGTCGTCTAGAATTCAGTGGGAAATATATTTATTCAAATTATCGTTCTCCCTGTCACTGCAGGAAGTATTATTCTTTCACAAAGGACATGATGAGGGATAAGAGCAGACTTTTATGATTAATTTACCCTTGAAAATAGATTGTATTACATCGAAGGGAATATTTTGTTAACAATCCTTGAGCAAAAAAGAAGAAATGAGCAAAAATTGCTCATTTCTTCTATATTCAAGATTCAACTAGTATATTGCTGAGTGTGGAGATCACACAATTTTGAAAACGTGCGCAGAATTCTCTTCTCTCCGTAGCACTTCACGCACAGTTTTAACTGTTTTTGAGTAAAATAAAAATAAATAAAAACAGTTCAGTTTTGTAGTTCTTCATTTATGAAGAATCAGTAGGTTTTCTTATAAAATAATGAAAAGGAATATTTCTGGACACTATCAGACGAAGGTTGTTAACAAGAAAGGATTTCTTGATTTTCTTTGATTTGTGGTAAGGAGATCTTGCAATCTCAGCAGATCATGCTGAAAAATTCTGTTACCATTTGTGAACGTTTTTAGTTGTCAAAGATTCCTCTCACAATAACAATCTATTTATCTGCTTATCAAGTCATCAATTATTACAATGCATTAAATCTACCTCCTGGTGGTACTACATTGTTGCCAGTCAAGAAAAGTACAGGAAAAATTTGCTGCTCTGATTAATTTGCAAAGAATTGTAAAAATTCGTCTCTTGAAAGATAATATTTTCAAAAAAGATTTAAAATGCCCCTCTTACAGAGCATTTTTTTTATTTTACACAATTATTTATAAACTTCTGTATATCCAGCATTTAAAATTTTAACTGAGGAAATTGTTTTTAAATATTATGTATAGTAATTGTTGGATGTTAAGAAAATGTAGCTGTCTAATACGCGGTTTCTAGAAACGTTGATTTTCCGCCGTGACGTTATTGAGCATTTTCTTATTTGCCTCTGCTTGGGTGCTCAACTTTTTTGGCTCTCATGTTCGACGCATAGACTGACATAACGCTCTCAGTCATATCTATCCAATACTTGTGCCATAAACTTGTTACGGATATTTGTGATTTGATGAAGACAAAAATTGTTGGAGGATTTAATTTGAAGAGTCTAGTACTTTTACCATTTTAAAATACCTAGTAGAAGTTTATCATTTAAAAAGTAGTTTTTTGGAAAACAAAATGCCCGTCGAAAATTAAATTTAATATTTCCAAAAATATTCCTGGCAGATGTCTGGAAGAAAAAAAACGAAATATCGCTTTAGACAATCTTGAATACAATGTGTTTTTAATAGCAACCTTATTTACAACTAAATGAAAATAGTTTCTTTTTTTCTATCTGAAAAAAAATACTTTCGATTTTCCGAACATGTATTTGGGCCTGTAGTTTTACTTTGCATTACATTACTTCGGTTGACAATTCATTGTAGAAATAGTTCGGAGACATCTATTCTTATAAATTTAAAGACACATTTTTCTGAAATGTCTGAAAGAACGCTCAAATATTTCATATTTTGGTAACACGATTGTCAGAGGTGTAATATTTGTCTTTCTCATAATTCCTCTTTTTACCGTTCGTATTAATTCTTGGCAAAGTAGGCCAATCAACACATTATCAACATTTTTATTTACGTGATGAAAAACTTTAATTGGCGCAAAGAACCATTATCATCAGACATGCCACCTGGACGTCGAGGATTTGATTAATGATAGATAAGTCATCACAATATTGCTAATCCATTAAGTAAAGAACACGAGTGAAGGTATCTACTGAAAACTTTCTACAATGTCAACAATACCCCCAACAGGTCAATATGTTCATTTCACTGCATTCAAATCATCCCCGTCGCACTCATGAAAGCCATAATGACCATTATCGCCACTATACCATCATCATTGGCCATCTCACGCTACGATATTCTCTTTCTCCCTCGTGTGGTGTTGCACGCCGTCGTTGCCCAGACAGTCGTTGGTGCTCTTGCGCCTGACAACGGCCCCAACATGCGTTCACCGCAGCCGCCTCCAAATAGACGGAGACGCCAAAGAACGTTCTTTGTAACTCGCTTGTTATTGATCGGTACAACGGGAAACACGGGTCAGGGCTTATCCAAATGTTTGGCCAGGGCACTTGACTGGAACCAGATGTAGCACCGTTTCCTGCGCCTAAATACGGGCCGGCACGCCGATGACATATCGCGGCGGCAGTGGCGGCGGGGGCAGCGGGGGGGTGGCGCGGGGGAAGCGGGGGAGGAGGGTGGCTGCGTGAGCGCTTCTGCAGCTGCGCGGGGGCGAAGGAGGCGGCGGCGATGGCAGGGGACGAGGTGTACTCTGGGCGGGAAGGTGTCGGCGTGGGTGCCACTAGGCGGAAAAAGAGATCGGAGAAGTCGCGGGAGCGGTCGTTCGCAGAACAGTCGAGACAACCCAGAGATACAAACTACTCTGCGTTCTATTCTGATTCAATATTAATTACGTAGATTCAATGGTATGTATGTAACGGAAGAGTGCGAATCTGACCAATTATAAAATTAGTTGTTAGAAATAGTAATTGGGGAATCGGAAGGACAACTTGAAGTACGTTTCCGGGACAGAAAATACCATTAAAAAGTGATAAACAGGGATCACATTACTGATGATTGCAAGACTAATGAGAGGCAAGATGTGTAGTTTCGAGTTCCTCTGTGTCAGTCGTAACTTTCTACAGTCGACTCCGGTTATTGTGACTTCTGGAGACTAACATTTTTGGTTCACTATTTCAGAGGTTTACTATATCCGATTATGTCAAAATTAAATAGAATTTGACACAATGACCACAATGACTGATTTTATTAATATAGAGATTAATTACACATTAACACATAATCATATTAATGACATCGAGTGAAAATTATTCAATCAATTATTTTTTATTGTTTGCTTCGTACATTTTTCATTAGTATTTCTCTAGATCCTTCTCCAGAGTCCGTGCTCTCTCCATACTTGATTCTGCATTGTCCAATGTCTCTAAGAACCGTAGTGCAGACTTGACACCCTTCAATGACTCTTCCACTGTTGGAACACCTTCCAACTCACCGAAGGCCCTTTTGCACGCCTAATAACATTCGAGATACTTCCGTAGCGGCATGGCGCAAGCGGCTAATGAAACTGATCGCTTTCCCACGCGGCGCGAGGGGTGTCGCCAGGCTATGGGGCTCTGAAAGTCGCGCCGGTCGCCTACGTAGAACAATGTGTTTTATCCCGTGGAATATAAACCAAGCTTAAAACTGAAGCAAGCAGTCGCGCATCGCCGCCGCCAGTTGTAGCCCACGCAGGACACGGTCTTTGTGTAGCGTCGCCTGGTCCGGCGCCGGTGCGTCGGGCCGCTTCGGGGAAACCCGCGTAAAGCCGGATGTGGGTGGAGGGTGGCGGCGCCACGCCGCGCCGGGTGAAAAGCCCTCAGGAATCCCGGCTGGAATTTCCTTCAAAGGGACGCGCGCGGATGCGAGTCTAGGAGGTGTCGGTTGTAGCTCTGGAAAGGCTGGCCAGCGAGCCGTGTGTCGCCCGCTGCTTGTAGGGTGGGGGCGAGCCGGCGGATATTTAAGGCCGCGCCGACAGGCGCCTCGTGGGATACGCTGGGTGTCGAAAGACGTGAGGTATCTCCAGTGCAATCCTTGCACGTGATCTTCGGGTCGAAGATCGGTTTGGCAACAAGCCATGTAACTGGTGTAGTTACGGGACTCTATGTCCGACAGCTTCGCACTTCGCGTTGCTTTTTGCTGCTTCCGAAGCAGTGGTTCTGGGCGAGGCCTAGGGGACGGTCGCGGGGTTTCGCGGCTAAGAGAATTGAAAGGTTGCCGAGGGGCTAGATTTTTGTATCATATCATTGTACATTAATTGTAAAAAATCTGTAAATATATTGTATTTATTCAATCAGAACAGTCGTCTGTGTTTTTCACTCTAGTACGTCACATTTGTTTCCGCAATGGAAATGAGTGGTACAAGGTCATCACTAAGGCCCCATTCCAGGTACACTACTTTCACCTTAGGGAAGACATCATCGATTATGACCTTTGGCCGAAGAAATTTTTTCCTAGCTGCCTGGTGTTGAAATTAGTGTCACTGACGCAATATATCCTTTTCTAAGAGGGAATTTATTTCCAGGACGTATTTCCTACGTTCATTATAGCCAAGGTTCAGGTTTACTATAACCAAATGTTTTTATGCTTATATTTTATGTAAGTGAAACAGGACCAGTGATCTTCACTATAACCAAAAAATTTCACTATAATCGAAGGTTCACTGTATTCGAGTTCACTAGAACTGAAGTAGACTGTATTTACCGAACTAATCTCACTGTATTTCAGTTGACGTTCCGTTTCTCATTTCTGAGTTGGTATGCGGACCCTGGCATTTGGGATTTACATGAAACAACTTTGAGTATGTGCAAAGCATTGTATACTACGCATACTTCCAACGCAGCTTTATCCCTGACCGTTATCCTACACGGTCTGGGAAATGTTCGATGTAACGGAGCAATCCAGTGTGTGCGTGCGTATGTGTGTTTGCTAATGGTAATATTCCGTACGTCCAACCACTTTGGGACGCCAATATAATGTAAGAACCAAGCATCGTACGCAATATTTTTTTTAAAAATGGGATACAGGCCACGTACTTATGTGGGAACAAAATGTTGAGTCGAAAATGCCTTGGCCCGAGAGGCTGATGTCAATGGACATCGCTGCCTACCGTCAGCGGTGTCTAACGATGTTTTTGAAACCTACGTTCTCTAGACCGAACTATGAAGAGTAAAGGGTACCCCCCGGATAAGATGGTAAAATTTCCCCTAACCCAAATGAAATATGAGTAATTACATTATAATTCTAACAAAAAAACTCTCTACTTAGCCCCGTCCCGCCACCCACACTCTCTACGGCCAAAAAACGATTTTTTTAATTTTAATTTTTTGTCAACTTAACACTATTTTATCTGACTGAAAAAATATGATAAATAAGAAAACAATTTATACTACCTGAAAAACATTTATTGATATTTTCTCCTGTTCAAATTCAAACAGAAAATTTTTTTTTGAAAATAGTGAAAAAAATTATTGTGTCTTAGAACCCTTGGAACAAGCTGGAAAAATATCAAAAGTTACTCTTGAAACACAATTTGTTGTCAAGTTTTTCAGATTTTTTTCGACAGCTGGGCTGCAGTTAAAAAAATTAAACCATTTTACCGTCTTTAAATCACTTTGTCTTTAAATATATTTTGAAAATGACTGCAACGGTTTTGTGCATTTATTTTAGAGTATATTATACATTGTTTTACCACCCATAAATACTTTGACTTTGAATCGCGGTTACAAATTACCATTTTTTAAGACTTCTACTCCTTTGAATAAGTATATCATACGCTAAGGAAATACGATAGTTTTTGTCGGTTTATAAGAAAATAATTCGGTCACAGGTGAAGGATAAGTAGGGGGAAATGAAGGGGAATAAGTTGGATCTGGATAGGCAAGAACTGTTTTATTGTGTCATAGAACACCGGCCCAGACACGAAAAATATCTTAAAACTTCATCACAGAATTCTTGTGATTTTTTCGCAATTTTTTAAATTGCTAGGCAACAGTTTCAAAAAAACTAAGTAATTTGTAGTCAAGTACATTCGACTCCGGTTGTAGTGAAGTCGGATATAGTGAATCCTCGGTTATAGTGAACTCGGATATAGTGAACTCGGATATAGTGAACTTACGTTACTGGTCCCGTTTCACTTACATTACAAATAGGCATAAGATGATACGGTTATAGTGAACTTAGGAAATACAACATCCTGGAAATTAATTCTTTCCTGGAAGAGACTATATCGCCTCAGGGATACAAATTCCAACATCAAGCATATTTAAAAAAATATCGTCGGCGAAAGGTCATAATTGAAGAAGTCTCTCCTGAAGTGGAGATAACCCGAAGTGGAGATTCCACCTTTAAACCATCTTGTTTTTAGGCCTATTCTACCTCGCACAAGATAGTGGTCAGATCTTATATATTTCCCTCTTAGAACTCTTACATCTTCAAAGCATTTACCTAACTTTCCATTGGTTACGAAGAGATCTATTATTGAGTGGCTTCCTCTGGCTGCCCAAGTGTATTTATGTATGTCTTTATGTTTAAAAAAGGAATTCTCTATTCTTAGTTCATTGAAATTAATAAAACCTCTTAGAATTCTCCCATTTTGGTTCAATGTCGGCTCGCCGTTTGTTCCAATTAGTTTTGGGATAGGTTGTTGTCCAAATCTTGCATTATAATCTCCAGCAATTAGAATATAATCATTCTTATTCGTGGAATCTAATACATTTTGTAATTTGTTGTAGAAATCGTATGATTCTTCCGTCCTACCCTCTTCTAGCGCATACACAGCTATAATACTTAGGTATTCTCTTTCAATTTTTAGTCTGCAAGTAGTTATTCGTTCATTTACCCAGTTATAAGATGATATTTTACTTTTCCACTTTTCATGTATTAGTATTCCTACTCCAGCCGCAGCTCTTTTATCTACCGGGACGCCGCTGTACATCATTGTGTAAGATCCTATGTCAATTGTTCCTTTTCCTTTCTTCTTTGTTTCTGTTATGATCACTAATTCCATCTTGGCATTTTTTATTTCTAATTCTAATTCTTGTAGTTTTTGGGAGAGACCACGAACATTCCAGATTCCGATATTTGTAAGTTCCGATATTCCCTTTCGTTTATCCTTTAAACGTTTTGCTTGGGTCGTATAAGTTACAGGCCGGCCATTAATTATGAGAGTGCCAGTAAGTAGAATCTCCCCTGGCCGCGTTTCGGGCGCTGCGCAGGGAAAGTCCGGTGGAAGGGCTGCTTCCTTGCTGTTCCCAGACTGGCAGAATTTGTATCGTGTTGTTTCCCTTAGACAAGTTGGTTCCTCTACACCTGCGGAGTCTCGTCTACCCCTGAATATAAGGGAAATAGAGAATAAGAAAGGTGGAAGAGGGAGGGAGAAAAAAGAGCAGAGACGTCGTAAAGAGAAGACTCAGAAAAGAATAACACCCTAGCCTTCGAGACCTAATAGCGTCGGGGTCGAAAATAACAAGGGGTCAAGAGAGACCATATAGGAAAGATAAAAGAAGTGCAGCATAAGTAAGTGGAAGAAGTGCTACACTAGTTTGTGAACCTTTAGCGTTACCCAGGGGACACCACGTGTAGGCGGTTCATCGATTGTCCCCCTATCTGCAACGGTTCAGGAGAAAATTGAAGGGAACATCTTAGGTGGGCCATACGGTATACTAAAAAAATAAACCTGAATGATTTAAATTAAAATAAAAACCGTTTTTGAATAATGATAATATAGACATTCATCAGGAGAAGAAGAAGTTTCAGGATAATTTTACAACTTGGGGCTGTGAACGCAGCATTCACACGTTCTACGATATTTTTATAGCGTTTTCTTTGTTTTTACCTACTAATCTATCAATGACCTGTTTCAACTCTTACCAAGCTTTTTTAACTTATTCATAGTTTGAGTGATGGCTTTGTATGATTGGTTATTAAGAATATAAAATACAGTAAAATTTCCCTCTTTCAATAATCCTTCAGAAAGTTTTGAGAATTTGAGGCCTGAAACATTCTCCATCTTTTGGGAGTGACTTCACGAACTTTTTCATCGGCCCTTTAATGTGTGCAGGTGATAGAACATTGTCGGGGGGGGGGGGCACCAAGCTTACATTGACATTTTTTCGCTTGGTCTGAGAGTATCATGAAGGGACCAGTTTTGTTTGTTCCCCGTGAATATCTCTTGTAAGGCTGTCCCTGAAGCAAAGAAAGTAGCAATATTTCGCGTTCTTTGTCGTTGGTCTAAAATTATAGTGAGAATTTTAAAATTCAAAATATATCAGTTAATACATTAGGCTGGCATATAAATAAATTCCGAGCTCTTGTATTCGAAAATGTTAATTATGCCATCTCCTGAAAATATAGTACCATTACTTATTGAAGTGTTGTTGATTAATTCCTTAATGTTTCCGGGCTCGTCAACTGCGATGGACATTCGTCCCGTTAGTGTAGTTTATGTTTTATACCTGGATGTGGTAGTGTTCTTCCTCCATGAAAGATAAGATACTTGGACGATCTGTAAGTCGTCTTCCTCTCTAGGTATACCTCAAAGCGGATCTCCACCGCGGCCGGGTTAAGCTTTAGGATTCCGACATGTGTTGCAATGTAAATCATGTAAGATTGTAAGTGAGAAGGGAGGAAAGGGCCTGGAAGAGGAAGGAAGGATCGCTCGCGGCCCGAGCCTCGTTTTTAGAGTACTACTCCGGCATTCACCTGGTACTGATCGGAGAAACTACGAAAAACTACCCATTATAGAAGCTATACGTTCCAAAACGCGGATGAAATCGACCCAGATATAAACTTAATGTTCAAAATCGGTCATCGTCAATGGTGCGCTCTCAGTTAAAGTCGCTGCAGAGGCAGCGTCAGCTCTGTGCTAAACTCAGCCGGTAGATTGAAGTGTTGTCTTTTCCACAGTTTAATGAATTTAATTCTTAAAAACACTGCTTGAGACTGTTTTGCGAGATGTGAACAGATTTAAGGGTAGCCCACCTGTGAAAATAGGTCCTCGAGGCGGCTTCTGATCCTTTGAGCAACCCTTCCTCTGTAGGGGGCGAATGAGGGTTCCTCAAAAGCATCCCTTTCCCACAACCGACCTACGTACCGTCACCCTTCAGGTGCTGATAGGTGTGTTATACACAAAGGCACGGAGACACACAAACATGCAGCCCGGGAAAATCGGAATGACGTCCAGGACTCGTAAAATGCACATTTTCTCTGCGTATATCAATCGTTTTCCAACTGAGTATACTTCATTTATTGCGTGGGAATGACTTTTGTAGTGGAAGTGTTGCAGATGGTAAAAAATGTTGCAGCCATTCGTATGTATAGAAGCAGCAACATGAGGTCCGGATCTTGTTGGTGGGGCACATTTTTTATAAATATAGTCCTCTAACAGACCTAGGGTATTTCAGAGGTATATAATTCACAAAAAGTAATACTAAATGTTCAATTATCTTTAAACATACCACTGGTAACGAGCACAAATTACGTCATTGTAATGAGTAATTTATCTTGTATTAGTACATTATCTTGCTTCTTCTTTCTCTCTTATTATGTACATACCTCGTCAAGAAACATATATTGTAATGCTGCAGCGGAAGAAATTGCTGTAGCTGTAATGCAGGAAAACCCGTTTTGTGGAGCACTCATAACCAAAAACTTTGTAGATCTGGTTGCTATATGTGGTAAATTATTTCTCTAACACATTGTGTAGACAGAATCCACATTTTGTGGCTCCTTGATACCGAAAAAATTATTTACAGAAAAAGGTGTGACTGTCCGTCGACCCCGGGTGGTGGTCGGATATTTTTCTCTTATGCAGAGGTCGAGAATAGGAATAATCTCCTACACAGTCGACTGCGTAGCTGAGATACTTCAGTTTTCATCGAGGTCAATGTCGGTCCTTCAGCAGTAGAAAATTTGAAGAAAGAAATTGGTACCGTTTTAGAGAGCAAATTGCTTAAGGATTAATTTTTTTTGCGGAAAGTTACGTGAAAACTACTCGCATATTCGAAAAATTGCAACTAACCTTATTTTAAGATCTCTCTTTAAGAAGCAGATTTAATTAAGGAAAAATCTCTATCTTTAATATTATAGTTGAAGGAAGACGCCACGCCAAACAATCCACTTTTGCAATGTTTGAAAAATCTGGGAACCCAATGAACATGGGACTGGCACCATTCCTTTTACGCGCGCTTGACGCTATCCAAGGACAAAATTTAATAAAAAAATTGGTACAATTTTTCAGAATATTTTGACCGGGAGAGGTGGCTTAGGACATCAGCTGACGTCACAACACTACCTCTGACCAGATGATCCTAAGTTAGAGTCCCGAGGATGGAAGGAGTTTCGACACTGGCTATACAGCTAGGTCGAGTACTGTCTGGAGGAGAATTCTAGCTACCGGCTGTTCTGGTCGGTAGTTTTCCGTGGTTTCTCCGATTAATACCAGGCGAAGGCTGGAGTAGTACCCTAACAAACGGGCCACGAACCGCGCGGTATCTTTCCTTCCCATTACTTGTCCTATCCTACCCCTTACACACTTACTCTTATAGGCACTACACTACCATACATATCGGGAGACCGGTCGAGAACTTAGAGCTTGTCCCGGCTGAGGCGATGCGCCGCTGGCGGGAGATACTGGGTTGGGTAAAACTCCGCTAGCCGACGTTAGGTCAGCGCCGAATCTCACCATCAGGTGAGGGAAGATCACTGTCACCTCCCGACCAAAAACATGACCAAACTTAAGGAACTAATGACCTTAGCGGTTGACGCGCCCTGAATCACTAATCAATCAATGGAAAAAATGAGAATATTTTGAAAAGGTTTTTGAGGAGTCATGTGAAGTACCCTCGAAAATCAAAACCATCCAGTTGAAACTTCCAAAGCCTCGAATTCGTTCAGTTTGATAAGAAAATAACAATTTTGGAGAAAATGGGCTGGACAGTAAACGCGCTAGCGTTAACCATTGATGGACAGACATACAGACGGAATATCGTTTTGCCGTCAATCGATTTTTCGGTATCGAGGACCCAGAAAACATGGTTTAATGGCTACACTATGTCTTAGAGGAAGTAATTTACTATATATGGAAAGGGGAGTTATCAATTTTTCGTCACAAGGGCCCGGCAATAATAGTTTTTCAGCCGAAAATTCACCGTTTTCCTGTCCACGATTACAAAACTTTTTCTGCTTACGAAGTAAGTGCCAGTAAGTGAACAAATGGTGCTACAATATCACGTACTTTCTTGCAATATTTCTAAAGTTGCAATTTTTGAACAGTCAGAGTTCAACAAAAATGAGACTCACGCCATTCTTTAAAGTGTCTCTTCGTCTATTCGTGGGAAAAAATCAAGAAAATATTTAGTGTTTTTTGAGAAAATAATTTTTTTAATTTCATAAATTACGCGAGTAAAAAAGAGCAGATTACGCGAAAACTACTCGTATTTTCAAAAAAAGTACATGACCTTTTTTAAAGACCGGATTTTTAAAAACAGAATTTTGTCTGCAGCAATATTCCCTATCTTCAATTTTGTAGTTTTAACGTTTAAAAGCAAACGTTAACTTTTGCAATTTTCGAGAAAACTGAGAGTTCGCAAAAATGGGGCTAGCACCATATATTTTACCATCCCTTATTTCATATGAGTGGAAATTTAAAAAAAAGGAACGGTGTTTTAGAAAGGAGTGTTAATTTTTCTATTTGCCTCTATTTCACGCAAATTACACGGAAACTACTCACATTCTAGAAAAATTGAACGTGAATATATTTGAAGATGTTTTTAAGGAACAGATTTTATTAAGGAAAAAATTCTCTATCTTCAATATTATAATCGTAGTTGTAGGAAGGCCAATAGAAAAATCCACTATTGCAATTTTCAAATAATCTGGAATTTCAAAGAACATGAGTCCTACACCATGTTTTATGCACAATTCACGCTATCGAAAGGGCTAGTTTAATCAAACTAGTGATGATAAAACAGCACGTAATTTCTCGCCCTATTTTCACACAAAGTTACGCGAAAAGTACTCTAATTTTCGAAAAAATTCACATGATTTTATTTCAAAATCTATCTTTAAGGAACAGAATTAATTAATGAAGAAATCACGATCCTCATAATTGTAGTTGTAGGAAGACGCCGAAAAAAATTTGAACTTTTGCAATTTTCGAAAAATCAGGGTTTTCAAAGAACATAAGACCTGCACCATTCTCTTAAACGTCCTTCACACTACCCAACAACAAAATCTAATAAAAACGCTGGAGCTATTTTTTGAAAATTTGGAAATTCTCTCAAACGCTTTATGTAAAGTACCCCCAAAGTTAAAATATTGTTTCAAATTCAAGGGGTCGCGACATCAGCGAGATTGATTGGGGAATATCAATTTTGGAGAAAATCGGCTGAACGGTTTAGCCGCTAATGTTGTTCAGAGACAGATAGACACCCGAACAGACAGACGTTATTGTAACGTATTGTAGGACTACAGCTAGCAACCGCCACAATGGTGCGGCGGCAGAGGATTAGACGCCAGGGGCCAGGCAGGATGTGACACGCCGAGGTATTCTGAGAAATCCTAAGAGCTAGGGAAAGGGATGCCCAAAGTGCGGGACAGCGCATTTTTGCCGCGTGCCGCGTGACAAATTCTTGGAATCCATGGAAATGGATGTCCAAAAATGCCTGGCAAAGCGACGAGCGCGGGCCGTGTGCAAAACCCAGTGACGTTTCAGGTCACGTGGGTGGTAGCTATATAAGAGCGAACGCAGAGCGCGGGGGCGGGGTTTGTTGAGCTGAGTGGGAACCCTCGTGCGAACGCACAAAACTTGCGCCCAGGGCGGTGCGGAGCCGAGCTAGGCTCGTGCGGCAAACCATGTGTTGGGACGCCGTTGTGGACTATATCCACGGGTGACAAGAGGTCGCCGGAGCTGTCTGCTGTGTGCGGGAGGCTCGCTGAGGAGTGGCGCAGGCCACGAGTCAGTTATTCATTTTTAAGGATCGCTCCTGCGATCAGGAAAGTAAAGATCTACCAGAGCTGAGTAACTTAAAGTATTACTGTACATATTGTGAATAAACCTGTACATATTTATCATTGAAGCTCGTGTCTGTGATTATTGTATTCCCACGACGTCACATTATGCCGTCAATCGATTTTTTAGCTATGAAGGTCCCACAAAACATGGATTCTGGCTACACCACTATTTAGAGAATTTTGTCCCTAAATTTAGCAACTGGATTTATTAACTTTTCATTTACCAGGGTCCGCAATACGAGTTTTTCCGCCGAAAATTCGCCATTTTCACGCAGTTTTACATCACGTTCTCTCTACTACGTAGCGAGAAAGTAAAAAAATTGGGAGTCTTAAAAATTTAGAAAATGTTTCTGATGCTTATATAAAGTACCATCAAAAATCAAAATATCTGTTTGAAACTCCGATAGCCTCGAGTTCGTTCAGATCGATTGGGGAATATCCATTTTGGAAAAATCGGCTGAATTATTTGGGCGCTAGTGTTGTCCACAGATGGACGAGCTGATAAACAGGTTTGCCGTTACGAAGTACCTTCGTAAATGCGAGAAACTAAAGATATGTGGTCGGAACTCTTTTTGTCGGTGTTCATTCGGGTTACGGTCACTATCTACCTCAGAATACGGTGTTGGAGAACCTAATCCGAATGCTCTCAGAAGAGTTGTTCTGAAGAGTACATTATTTCAGTGTATAATCAGGTGCATTATTGAAGAAAATTTGTACATTTGAAAGTTCGTATTCTACAACATGCAGTTCCATTCTTAGAGATTGATATTGGAATATAATTGTGTTGACGATATTATCCTAAATGGGTATCATCCCATTAGCACTAGCGTATATGGTACAAATAAAATTATCCTATAAAACGATAATTATCTTACGTAGTGGCAACGCTAACAAGGAATCTTTTCTTTTTACGTGATCCCAGCACTAAACACCATGCTGTAAATAACTGCGTCCGAGCAACACTATCTCTAGCGACCTGTGTCACCGACCTAAGTCGCCTCATTGGCGTCACATTTAGCTGTCATCACAGATGGTTGTGGCGTCGACCAAGGCGATGGTGCTGGGGTACGTAGTAGTCTCTTCACTCTTATCGAGGAAATTCTTTGAATCTTCTAGAATGATCCAGAAACAAATCATCAGTTCCCCACCAGGAGCCGAAAATGCGTTGAATGACATCTCATTTGTTTGGAGTGGTGGACGGGAAATGTTCGAACCGTGAGTTACGGGCAGATGCACGGAGAAACGGACGGGCAGACGCAGGTTACTCGAATACTATATAAAGATAAACATTGTATTCTATGTTAGAATGGGGAAGCTTAATCTTAATAAAATCGTACTCTCTGGGCATTTATGTCCAGAGGGGGCATTAATATCCCTTTGATGAGCATCAGAAATCGAAAAATATGTTAATTTACATTCTGAAAAAAATGTGTACATTACCATTCTGCAATAAGTAGAAAGTAAACACTGTTGGTTTTCGTAGAAAAGCATTATATACCGTTCCTTCCTGCAATGAGCTGTTATACAGTATATTCAGATATACATGCATTCTTACGTATATATATATATATATATATATATATATATATATATATATATATATATATATATTGAGACGAGCTCTGATATGCGCCCCAGCGAGGAAGCAGAACCCCAGGCAAAAACGCCCAAGATAAATCGCGGGTGTTTACCACTTCGAATGTGGCGCGTTGGTACGTCATCGTCTGACGTCAGCCGCGGCTGAAGTCGGACGTAACGAGTGGTCGCCAATGATTTCTCGGGGCGATAAGCGCTGGAAAATTAAATCCTGCGATTGGCCCGTTGATAGAAAAACGAGGGAACAGTCTCCGAGGGGGGGAAGGGGTTCCCGGGAAACCGGACAGTCGGAGAAAGGCCGCCGGAGAGTTTGATAGAAATCGGAGAACATTCTGAAACAAACCGCCGAACAGTCTGATAGAGATCGCCGAAGGGTCGAGTATACGATCATTACGTCGCAACTACGCCGCATCGCCAAAGCGGAAGGCTGAGGCGACATTCCTGGTGCAACACAGCCGAAGAAGCAAGTTTGTTGGGAACGGAAGACGGGCGTAGAGGCACGGCCGTTCTACGGGACGACCGGAGAAAATTGTACTACTTCACGGGCGAACGGAGGCAGCATCAAGCGAGCCAAGGAGCAGCGCGGACCGGCGAGCGTATAGCGCAGCGAGCTGGGCGAGGCCGAGCGTCACCGCGGCGCGAGCAGCCGTTCGCAGCGATAAGCAGCTGAGGTCGGTCACTGCGTTGGCCGAGGTCCAGGTTACGTGTTCCCCAATCGCCGAAGCGTGAGTACCCGTGCGACATTCAGACCGCGAGGTCGTAATATTTCCAAAGGTGTGATTAAAAAGGTATAACTAGGAAGTATTCTTGCCGAACGCTTAACACGGGAATTCAGTTCGATCCAACATAATGGAACGAACAGACTGAAAGAACATTTTAGTGCCAAGATCAGTAGGTTTGCATAAACAATTAAATTGCCCGAGTATTGTAATTAGCGGGCAAGATATGATTTTTGAGTATTTAAGGTAGGGAGGTTATTGTTTATTTGCACAAGTTGGAGCAAGAACGTTAATCCAGACTTAGGATTATGATTATAATTATAATAGAAATAGGATTGCAATTTGTTTATTATAATCTAGTGTGTAAGTGTATGTGCCTCTGGAAAAAGTTTAAGAATACATGCCTAATTTTACCAGAGCCATCCAAGTGTTTCATTAGAATTTGATCCGCCCTGTATTCTATCCATTGCAAGCTACCCCTTATTTGCCTCTCACAGGCAAGACGAACGAACAACCTGACAGGCCTGGCGTCGGAGCGACAGTAGGCTGCCGCACGGCGTTGGTAACGCCCGAGCGGTGCTTCACACCCTCAGGGCTAACGACCCCTGATCAAAGACCAGGTTGCATTGTGTGCGGCGCGCCGGAGGCCAGTCCACGGCGTGTGTGTTCCGTCACAATATATATATATATATATATATATATATATATATATATATATATATATATATATATATATATTAGTGACGTCACGGGATTATACAAACCCGTAACGCCACCATAAGCCACGAGAAAAGCCCAGAACACAGAGAAATAGGGTACGCGGCGGAGCGATGGTCCGAGAAAGCTACATCTACCCGCAGATTTTCGCACTCCGATGTCCGAAATTAGGGATAATGTTTTTCTTGAGAGGGCGCGAAGGAGGAGAAAATTCACCCCTCCAGAAATTTCCCCCGGTGGAGTCACGTAAATACCGCGATGCGCTTCGGGAGAACTCTCTTTCGATTTCGACAGCGACGGCGACTCAACCTAATTCTTCGGCGATAGTCACTGGTTAGAGCAGGAGTATATTTTAACTTGCTTAGTTAAAACTGATTTGAGAAACGCCTTAATAAGTGTGATATAATTAAGAAGTGAAGTGCATGTACAGTGTTAGCACTAACATTACGCGAGAAAGCAAGCGATGTGATTGCTTGAATCTGAAATAGTTTCATACTTGAAATAAATTCGCGCAGAAGGACTTTAAACGAAATCCAGCATTTAACTTTGTACGCCACGACCACGCACGCTCAAAGTATGGTATGTCGGCCAAGTGCTAGAAGTATCCAATTCAATAACGTTAGTTATTCAAAGCTGGAAGCGCGAACAACGGGTACGCGGCACGCAGAAGAAGAAGGACGACTCCAGTGAAGACCCAAGCGTAGGCGAGAAGGACTTGGACCAAATACGTGGATGATACGAGCCCGGAGATCGAGAGAAGGGTCTGGAATTTGGACGAGTGGCGGAATCCGGAGATCGGGAGAAGGAAGTGGTACAACCGTGGAACATCGAACCAGTCAAGTGGCGCGGCGAGGACTGCGAGCGACCGAAAATCCCAAGGTTAACTGATGGCGAGCAGGAAGGAGATGTCGAGGTAAAGAACTGGCAACTTCTATGCGGCAATCTGTTGGGAAATCGTGTAGCTTTAAAATACCAGGCGAAGCGTCCTAAAAATAGGTGAAAGTTCAAAATAAGAAACTGGGAGAAATATTCCGAACGTATGAGCGGCAGTTTAGATTTCATTCGCTGTACGCACTAGTAAATTCGTTCGAATGCCATACCTTGTACAATTTTCCTAGAGTGAATTATGATTTTTCATGTAGTGTGTTTCTTGTAGTGATCTTATTTGAAAGTCATGCTTTCATTGTATTATGTCAGGGGATAATTAGTTGTTATAATTTGTAAAGGGTCCAATTTAAGTAACGTGTGTGTCACGTTCGTTCTTTTGAGTTCACAGCATTGTAGTAAATGTGCAGCTTAAGGCTGACACCTGTGAACAGTCTATGGTAGAATAATTGTAGAGAATCATTTAAAGGGCCGTGCACGGAGAACACTTAAGAATAGCAAGAGTTGAATGAGGTACACGAAAGTAATTCAGAAAGAGGTAGAAGCAAAAGAATTGTGAATAGTAACTATTTAAGTATTCAGGCAGTCGAGGTGACGTCTATACATTTTGTGGTTGTGTTCTTTTTGTTTTCTGTTTTCTTTGCAGTGACCATCTACGCAAAGGGCATACTTTATTGTATATTTGTGCCCCTGTGTAATTTTTTCACTGAATATATACTCATTTTACCAGAATTTTACCTAATTCATTGTGTCAAGGGTTCAGACCTTTCTCATATACGAAAGATTCTGATTCCTGAGAATTCAAAGCTCACTTCACGAGCATTCATTCTTTCACGCTCTATCGCCACCGGCTGGAAGGTAGTAGGTGGGCGTGTTAGTATATATATACATACATAGAAACGCGTTGCGTTTCTGATCACTTATACGTTTGAATTGCGCGGTCGCCATGGCTGTGGCCCGGCCAATCGTTTCCAACGGGTCATCTAGAAGGGGGAACGAGACGTCAGGGTCGGGCAGTCAGTCAGGCAGAGTGGAGAAGGGACGCCACGTTCGGCGGTGGAAAAGGCGAACGAGGTGATGGCAGGAAGGAAATCGGAAATCATCGATGAAAAAATGTTAACTGGAGCGAGAAAAAACATCAGTAGGGCAGTCACGAAGTGATACGCTAGGAGTGGAGTAAAGGAAAAGCTACAAATTATGTGGAAGTGAGAGACAGTGCAGAGAGACATTTGGCGACACATGGTCGTATGAAATCAAAGCTAAGGAGGTGATCGTTGAGCGATGCAGATGCGAAACAGAATTATATAAACAAACCAAAGATTCGTGGAGTAACGAACTATTATCTTGTGGATGATATCCAACAGTCGTGTGGCTAGCGAACAATTGCCAAGGCGAACGGTAACCTAGTAACATAGTGAACTACCAATTAATATACGGGACGTGAACACCCGGTGTATGAATAAAGGTTGCGTTGTCAACGCCAAACAATCCAGCGGGTTGAAGGAATTAACAGTGCATGTACCGAGGCTAGTGTCACCTGCAAGGAAAGTTGTGCAGCCACGCGTGTGAAGGTCATAGCAGCTGGTTCCCACCAACGGCGGCGGCGGGGGCCGCAGCGTTAGGCGTCGGTGACAAGCTTCGTCAAATCCTAAGACCGCTTCCGAGCAAACTTTATTGACCGATACAGTTAGGTTCAGGCAATAGTAAAGGAAGGTGTTAAAATGTGAGATGGGGAAGAAATTGGCATGATATTCAACTGCAGGAGGACAAGCCCGGGAGTGAACAATTATTGTAAGTGACGTTATAACTGTACAAAAGAAAGACCATGTATTGCATAAATAATTTATTAAATTAAGTTATTTTGTTCATGTAGGGGGTAACCTAAGCAGATAAGGGAGCACCCAAAACAATATTAAGAATGTTTAAATAGTAGTTACAAGCTGTAATCGTGTATGAGAATTTTTCTTATATTGGCTGTAATTTTAGCAATTCCATGTGCATTAATGACTAACGAATGTTCATCTCCTTTGTTTGCATTTTGCTTTATTGAAATAAATCGTAATAAAGTGTTACTGATTTGTAATGTGTTTTTTCCATGTTTGTGCTATACCATATGAGCCCATTCACGAGAAAGAACACCTGTCCTCCTTTTAATCAAATATTTGTTGTAGTGAACCAAAATCTGGTCCATCACTCTCTCTCTGTCTGTCTGTCTGTCTGTCTGTCTGTCTCTGTCTGTCTCTGTCTGTCTGTCTCTGTCTGTCTGTCTCTCCCTGTCTGTCTGTCTCTGTCTGTCTGTCTCTCTCTCTCTCTCTCTCTCTCTCTCTCTCTATATATATATATATATATATATATATATATATATATATGTGTGTGTGTGTGTGTGTGTGTGTGTGTGTGTGTGGTATGTGTGAGTAAGTGCGCGAGTATGTGTGAGTTTTCGTGTGTGTGGGCGCTTGGGTCAGTGTGTTTTGGATTTTAGCTTGCACTAAAAATAAATGTGCACAAAGGAGTCATTAATATTAATGAGCTAGAAATAAAAGTTCTTCCTTGTTCTTATTTTTACAACAGTCATTAAAGGCCAAAAAAATATTAACAGATCAAAAATAGAGCATATTATTAAACATAACAATTTACACAATGTCCATTGCGCCCATCATTCTGAAAATTAAAATTGAAAATATGTCAAGCTTTAAGAAGTTGTTTGAAATATAACTTTTAGATTGAATTATAAAAAATAAAATGTAATTGGCCTGAAAATGTGCTGATATAAACAATGAAAACTTACTAGTAGTAAAGTAAATATTAACTTGTAGTACTTTATATTAACAACTACCAACCTTCGAGCATTCATGGCCGGGCATCTCTGTACTCACTATTCCCCACACAGTATTCCCCCCTTCTGCACTCAAAACCCGCATGCGACGCAACCACCTGAGTGTCAACGTTGGTATGCAGAGTGCAGCACTGTCGACGACTCCAGCATGTGGTGGAGGGGGTAGGAAATTAAGGGGAACCGTTTTTATGACTAATTGAATTATATTTCAATGCAAATATAGCACTGTCATAAATATTGGTCATGCTTGAGTTACCAATCAAGTTATTTCGCATCATCGTATTTCTCATTTTGATATTAAGTCTCTCCGATTTTAACCTGGATTTTTTCCGGACTCATTATCTATATTTTTAGCGTTTTCAAAATCTAAACGATGTGAGAGCTCAAGGTAGTGGTGTGCAATAAAATTTTGTACTTCAGGCTGCTCGCAGATGATATTTTTTGTGCGACCGTCAAAATTAAATGAATGAGCTACCATTGCTGATTTTCTCCGGTTTCAGTTAGCCTATACGGGGAGACCGCAACTTCCACTTTTTCGACTGGATTTTTTATTCCGCCTAAGAAACTTCCGGGATAATTCGCGAACGATGCCGCTGCCTGTACAATTCTAGAGGCTGGCTACCTTGAGAAGTCGGTTTCATGGCCTATTCCAGTCTTTTCCATTTTTTTTCAATTTCCGTTTTTCAAAATCAAAAATATTAATCTACCACAAAAGTACATGAGTGGACGAATTTCTGGATCAGATTTTCCTAGGTTTCCTAGGTTGAAGGAAAAAAGAGAAACAGCGTTTTAGCTGATGGGAAAGCTATGTACGCTATTTGCAAATAGTACAAAGAAACACGTATGTGAAACGACCTGGCTGAAACATCATGGGTTAGATCAGTAAGAGAAACCTGCACGACAGAAACAGCTTGTGTGAAAGGACGAGAAGGGAGAGTAAAACAATATTTGAAACAATTGGGTGACACACCGTAGGGAACTGCATGTAAGAAACTGTTCAGAGTAAAATAATGTGGGGTTTAACTGCTTGATTGACATAGACGTGAACAACCTAAACAGTAAGGAAGAATACAATTCTGGATTCCCCGTCCCCCACTTCCCTATTCCCCGTCCCCCGTTTCTATTAATTTTGTCTGACGTCTTTTACTAGTAAATAAATAAAACAATCCTAGGAGAATGAAATACTTTTAACCATACAAATTCAATTGTTTTATATTGAATCATTTACAGGGTTGTCAGATAGTTTGGAGAGCCTCGTCCCCAAATGTCCTGAATCAATTCCCCAAGTTGGCAGCTTAAAAATGGGGAAAATAAGGAATTGAACGTATTTACGGAATTTTTTTTTGTGGAGTGCGGTGCCCCTCCCGAAATTTTCAGAGGGTCACAATTTCCTACCCCCGTCCCCTCCCCGCGCGCACGCCTGTGTTGATGAAGTGTGGAGAACGGTGTTGAATGAAGTGCCTTTGGAGAAAAGGCGTGGATGAAACAGCATGGGTGAACCAACGTGGATGAAACACGATTGGTGAATTATCGTAAATTGAACGACGCGGATTAAAGGCCGCGAGTGAATTCCTCAGGAGTGTATCAGTGTGTAACAAATAGGTGCGAGCGTACACGCGTGAGAGGTAAATCCGCGAAACGGAGCGGCGTGAGTGAAGTTGGCAGCAAAACGGCGCGAGCGCGAAAGTGGAAGAGGGCCGCGGAATGAAAACCGCGCGGGAGCGGGACGTCACAGGGAGCGGGAGATGAGGTCGAGCGGGCAAGCGGAGCGGGAAATCCGCGGAGCCAGGAGCAGGAAAGCAGGCGCAAAGCGCAGCGCGGGAGCGGCGAGGGGGAGAGCGGGGCGAGCATACGCGGCGGGTGGGACGGGGAGGGCGGGAGCGGGGCGGCGGCGGCGTGGGGGTCACCTGCGGCTGGCCGCGGCCACCGCGCTGCCCTCTGAGAGTCGATCGATTCGCGGGGCTGCGCGGGGGCGGCGGCGGGGCCAGAGGCGGGGTGGGAGCGGGGAGGGACAGCGGCGGGGGCGGCGCGGCGAAAGGCAGCAGGGCAGGTGGTAGCCAGAGCCGGGTCCTCGCCGCGGTCGAGCTGCGAAGACGCCGGGTGGCGCGGCGGCGGGGCAAGGGCGGTGGCGGGGGTGGTGGCGGGGGCGGGGGCGAGGGTGCAGAGGGCGGCAGCGGGTGAGGGAGGCGGGTCGACAGAGCCCGTGCGCTCGCCAGGGCTCCGCCGTTCCCCATTGGCTGGCCGACGGCTCCTCGCACAATCAATGAGGCCGCTTGTGTTTGCTTTAACTCATTTGCGGCTGCAGGGCGCATGCGGCGGCGGGGGCGGGGACGGCGGGGGCGGCGGCGGTGCTGGCCCTCGCGCGCTTGCCGCCGCAGTGCCCCGCCCAACACCACCCGCCTTCTCGTTCTCCCACCCTCCCACCCGTACCACCCCCGCCGGCGGCAGCCGCCCGGAGCCATCTTCGGTACAAGCGCACCCGACAAACCTGTGATGCATTTCAGGCTTTATCTGGCTAATGTTAACATTGTCCAGTCGTTTGAGTTTGGCTAATGTTGAATTTGACCCGGATAATGTTGACCCTGAGCGGATTTCGGACTTACGCCGTAATATATACACAACGCCTAACGCGATGGCTGCGCGCAACGACCAGGCGGTCCAAAACTTCCGCGACTTTTGACGAGAGAACAAACACCTAGAATAAACAACAGTTATTTCGAAATGTGGTTCGCGGAATGTATTATTAGGAAGGCGTCAGATTACGCAATATGTGGTTTATATAAACTGAAAACTTAAGGAGAAATATCAAGTGAACCTAACAATACTCAATGAGAGAAGCAGCAATGAATGTGTGTTTTAGAACGGTCATTTTTCTGAGAGTTTAATTTTGCATTCTAACAAACATGAAAATACCTGATTGCTAGCAAAATCTGAGGGATGAATATAACAGATATTTTAATTCGTTCAGTGTCTTTTTTGCAACCCCAAGTATTGGTCTTCTTGGTAAATATAAATATTCAATATTGACTCGAAGTTGATTTTTACGCAATTATTGCTATGTGAAAGGATAATACAAAAAAATCTATCACAGTTTTGTCAGAAATAGCAATCGCTAACTGAAATGTTTCAAAACATTTTGAAGAGAGGGCAATCAAATTATCATAAAAGTCGAAACTTCTGACATTGTTTCAGACACACTGCTAAAAGATGATTGCGACTGCATAGACAGTCAAGAAGGGTCAGTATTTTATAAGTATTTTTTCGAAGAAAAAACTAAGGTAATCGAAATAAAAAATGATGTTGCTACTATAGATACTTTCTCGAATTACATATAACCTTTACATAACATTATAATACAGTAAAATCTATCTAAACCGGATCATGTATAAGCCAAACCTTCCTAAACCGGAACATTTCTCCGACCCGTGAAGTTAAATGGCATTTTACACAGTATAAAACGGAACCTCTTCAACGCGGAAACGGAAGTTTTTCATGTCCTGCAGGGAAAAAAGTCTTTATAAAATGGAATTCCTGTGAATTTAATGCAATTGGCCAAGAGACGCGAGATGTAATTAATGAAACAAATGCATCTGCAAGCTTGTTTTAAATTCCCTATCCCTGTGACACGCGATTTAGTCGTGGCAGCTGGACATTGACGGAGACTGGCTTCAGCTGTCAGCGTAGAATTCGACCTTGAGGGTGCTTGTCTCTCAAAGCGTAGGTCTTAGGGGAATTCCCTCTCTCCCGACTCTGAGCGTGGTAAGGTGGAGGGCATGGCTTGTATTCACGCGTCTCTCTGCTCCGCGTTGTAAAGCATAACCCCTCAACCAGATACGCACTGCGCAAAGACATGCGAGTGTATCAGAAAGACAGAGTACTGGGTTGTGACGCATTGTGCGTTGAAAGAGTTAGCAGTTAGTCCGAATACAGCCCGGAAGGTGTGTATTTTTCAAGTAAAATAAGAAGCTGTCAATAAAGAGTGTTTAATATTCATTAATTGATGATTCCTTCTATAAACACGTTATATGATAATGTATTTTGAGAAATATATTAAAGTCATGTAATTTACTGCTTTCAGGGCAGAAACGTCAATATCAGGTCATAAAATGGACAACCTTGCATATAACGGAAACCTTACTAAACCGGAATTTTTTGTATCCCGATCGATTCCGGTTTACGCAGATTTTACTGTACTAGTGAAACCCGTGCGAAAGTTTTGCAGATTCGAATTCGATTCCATACGATATCACGGCAAGCGACGGGTTACTTCTTTCATGGCTCGCCGCATTACCGCAACACCGGTCTTTGCGTAGAACTACAACCAGCAGAAATATATTCCTGGGCTAGGATTTAACTCGAAGGCACCGGTGCTAAGAAAAATTTTCGAGACATTTTTGAGAAAATTTCGAAAATTTCATGGGGATATCATGTAAAAAATTCCCAAAATTTTAAACTGTGCTTCGAATCTGAGGGGCCGTGACATCACTGATCAATCGGGATGTAACGACGACTGTTAGATGGACATTGACAGACAGACAGACAGTCGGCCGTCCGCCTATGTGTAAAGCTCTTAAAACTTACACAGATCAAAATGGATCTTCTCCGATTGATCTGGGTGATCTCGCCTTCCCTGGAATTTGAAACATATTTCTGTTAAATTTTGGGGATTCTTTATATGAAGAGTATAGGACACTTTTGAAATTTTCTAAAAAATGATCTAATTCTTTTCACGTTATCAGGTCTTCAAGTTCAAATACCAGCAAGGGCAAACATTCTTACAGATTGAAATCTACATTACTCATATAATACTTTCTCACATAGTTGATATTGCAAAGTAGTATTATAATATTGCTTATTCCAGTCTCGTAACATTTAACTCGCCATTACTTTTGTTGTTAGAAAAAATCTAAAATTATTTAAGTTTCTTCTGTAACATCGAACGTTTTTATTTCATGGTTATAGTGCTCTAGCAATGCTTCCTTTCATGACTCTACAACAGCCTACAACTCTCGGACGGACAAAAATGATCACTCGTACTTACCACTTACAAGAGAGTTCTTTGTTTTATCTGAGAAGAAAATTAATCCAAATGCTTGCTTATCTGAGAAGAAAAACAATTCTGCAATTACATCGGCAGCCAGCAACAGTTTCCATTTCTAATCCATCTACAAAATCATCACGTATGAATAAACCACAATTGTAATTGTATTTGCAGGACGATATGCAGTCAAGAAAAAATAATGTCTACAAGTTTGCCTCAATTACTTCAAAGAGAGCTCTCAACTAAAGAAAGATCACAAATCTGTAGGTGGAATTTCGAACTTGTGAATCTATAAAACTTAATCGACAAACCTAACGTCTTTCATCATTTAAATATTATACATAGAACACACCATACATATTGTACAAAACTAATTTATTTAAACGTAATGGATTCATACGTATTCGTGAATCCAAACCCACGTTTTATACAATGAAAGCATTGTCGCAAAATAATGGCATTGAGAGAATCACTTCTGCAACCGTCATATCGCGGCCGTTGCAGATCTTGAATTGCGGTGTAATATGAACAGCCAATCTCGTGAAAGACTTCAGCAAAAGAAATGCGGGAAACACGAATTTGCAATATTGGAAGATACGAAATTTCCAAAGTTCGAAGACTTTGCTCCACTTGCGGCGAGCATTATAGAAGAAAGAATTATATAAGAGAATAATTAGTGGTAGTACAACAGGACATACTTTCTCGCATTATTTGTAACATTTCCAATTTTTTTTAAAAATTCAGAGTTCAACGAACATGAGACTCGTGCCATTTCTTAAGAGTTCTATGATCAGAGGACAAAGTTTATAAAAAAATGGAGCCGTTTTCGAGGGAAAATTATAAATTTCTTTTATTTCAAGGAAACATTACGCAAAAATTACTCACTCTTTTAAAATATGACCGTGAACTTTAACGAAAAAATATCTATGAATTTAATAAAAAATTAAAAGACTTTTTGAAAAACTTTTAAAAAGTTGTTAAGGATTCATGTAAAGTCGATGACGAAATATCAATTTTAGAGAAAATCCTGTAAACGGTGTAGGTGACCACAGACAGTGTGACGAACGGACGGATGAAAAGACGCAAGAAGATGCAATTTACTATAGAAAAGAACAGGATTATTCACTTTTTCGTTTCTAAGGCTCGACAATAATAGTTTTTCTGATAAAATTTCGCACCGTTTACCGGCGCACGATTACACCACTTTCTCTTTTTACATTTGCAAGGTGGATAAAGTAAAAATTGAAGCCCTTTTGGAGAGAAAATTATCGAATGCATTAAATTCAGGCAAAAATTACGTTAAAATTCCTCTTTTTTCAAAAACTTTTACATGCTCTTATTTAGAAATTTAATTTTTCTTTCTGGCATTACAATGTACTTACGTGATACAGAGAATGTCCTGTAATGCAGCAACTAAGATTAAAAGAAAAAGTTGTATTTGGCGGAAAAATTGGATAAATCGTGTTTCTCTGTCGTGAATTACTTTCTCTACCGCCTCGTGTACACAGAATCCATCTTTTATGGGTTCTTAACACCGAAAAATTGATTGACGTCAAAACGTGTCTATGTGTCTATGTGATCCGCTCTAGCGACTGACCTGTTCAGATGATTTTCTGTAAATTTGACATTCTCCCATTCATTTGGGCGAACTCAAAGCTCGGCGAGTTTTAAAAATATATTTTGACTCTTGTGGATGCTTTACGTGAGGCCTGAACAACTTTTCCACATTTGAGTCAAAATTATCTGCAAAGTTTTGGATTAAACATCTTCCGATAGCACAATAGTCACTTAAAAATGGTGCAGTTCTCATGATTAAATTCACCGAATTTTCAAAAACAGAAGAGTTCAAAATTTTTGCGGCGTCTGCCGACAACTACAATATTGGAGATACTAATTTTTTTGTAATAAAATTTATTCTTCATAGATATTGAAATAAGGTCATGTACAATTTTTCGAAAATATAAGAAGTTCTAATTTTGCGTCAAATATAAGCGAACTTTTAAACATAAATTCCTTCAACTTTTTACAAAATTGCTTTAAATTTTTTACAAAAATTCTAAAAGTTATACATAATGCGGGAACTTATGTCCTGTGGTAGCATCACAATTTCTAGAACCGTTTTAGCTAAGGAACAACATTTTTGTCACAATATTGCACTTTTGAAATGTTAATTTTTCCAATTTTCGAAAATACGAAGTTAAACACAAATGATAGCTGCTCTATTTTTATCATTTTTCCTATATTCCAGGAAAATCTACAGAAAACTAGTGGTGCTAAAACATCACGTATATTCTCGCGCGTACTTTCATGTAAAGTTACGCGAAAAGTACTCGCAGGTTCTTATTTTCATCTTGATCGATTGGGGAGTATCGGAAAACGTTTGAACTAGGATTAGTCACAGAGAGATAGAAGGGACGGACAGACATTTCTCCATAAACTTATTGTTCGATGTCAAGGGCAAAGAGAACGTAGATTCTGACCGCACGAGGTGTTAGAGGAAGTAATTTAGTACATAAAGGAACAAGACATATAAGAGTAAGATACTTCTTCGATATTTTCGGTTCCAGGATATAAGTTTTTTCTCGAAAAATAACTTTAGTAGGGACTGACGTGAGAAACAAAAGATTTTTGTTTTCAAACATGCAGTCATCTGTAGGCTGCATCGATCCATATGTCATATTGATTTAATTTTCTGATAAGAGCCGACTTATTGTTCGTTCGTCTCTCAGAAGAACAAATCGATTGTTCTCGACAGTGTACGTAATATAAGTAGAAGAAATGTCCATTGCAACGCCAGAAATCACAAAGTTTTACCATAAAAAATTGTTTCGAAACAATGGACGAAATTCAATGATAGGCACAATTCAATTTAGGCAGCCATATTTCATTTTCAAAGCCTCTTTACTGCCAACTCCCGCGTCGCCTTTATCTCTATACTAGAACAATCAGCCAACACTTATGTTCGCATATTAGGCAGGGCTTATGCGGACATGGTCCCGGAAAAGATCCCGCAGAGAGAGAGGAACGGACGTAAGTGGAAAGTCTCCACTACATCGGAATATATGGCAAAGATAACTAATCGCTAAGCAATTGCTCTTTTCAACATGTTGCAAACCTTACCTGCCTCTATCTTGCGTAGGAACCTCAAGCCAAGATTGAGATCAACCAATTGCTGAAGATTCCTCAAATATCTTTCCAAACAGTTGAGTATTCCGGTTTTAGAGACATGTGTGATTATATGTCGAAAAGTAGTGGCTTATAATTTTACCAGAACTTTTCTGAAATTTCTTCTCGAACATTAAATCAGCAGAGAAGTAATACATATCCCATAGAATATGTACAGATTGTGAAAAAATTCCTGCGGTTGGATTTTACCATCTCTGTCGAGAAAAAAATAAGGAAAGAAAATACAGACACACATGTTCTTTGTGTGAAAAGCCGCTATAAAAAGAACATTATATACAAGGACAATTTGTGAAAGCTGAATAAAAGATGTAAAATAAAAGTGTGACTGGCAATGCATAAAGTGCTCTTAATAAAACATACGAAGAAATGTACCATTGTATTAAAATTCTGGAGCCCCGATATCGAAAAAGTATCTTGTTCTTATATCACCTCGTGCGGTCAGACTCTACGCTTTATATGTAACTGGGTATTTTCCCCGTTATATATATATATATATATATATATATATATATATATATATATATATTATGTGACGCTAATTCGACTCAAAATACGCTAATTAGAAAGATTAGAGATGAAACTAAGCAACAAAGAAAAAGGATCACGAAACGAGATTGTTGACTTTTGAAAACACGAAAGGTACTTTCTCAGCCACAAAATGGTTAAATATTCAAATCTGCTAAAGCGAGAAAATTGTTATACATGACAATAATATGTTTATTGTGAACTCTATATTATGTGTTTCAACAGAATATGAGGACGCCCTTAGTTTTGATAACCCTGATATAGCTATTCCAATGCAGTTTTTACCATCCTTCGTCAACATTCCGCACTGGGCGTGTGTAGGATGTTTTCAGCTCTGTCGAGGCGGGAAGAAGGGGACGAGAACCATTTTGCTTTTCGTCAGATCATGCAAATCCCGTTCTCAACAACGTCATCCATATTCCGAATCAAGGATATTTATGTGTTTCCAGTTTAAAATCGCTTTCGTACAAACACACATGCGCGCATTCCAACAGGTTCAAGCCCTATCTGCTATTCTTGCAAAGCTTCTGACAAGAAAATAAGCTTGTGTATCATTTAATAACAAAGGAATAACTAGAATGTTGGACTTCAAAATAAAATATAAATTAAGTGCTGTAGATGTGTGGAAAAATGTTACATAGTCGGTTGACCAATCACGATCTTTTTTGATCGAGTTTGCAAACATGTGTTATTACTCAAAAGTACAGAAAACTATCTTTTAAATAACTTCCAGTGAGTGTAGAAATCATTTGCATTGAATGCCTTAACCATTTACAGGGCTTTAAGTATGTTTATAAAGTATTGTGAATGCACTGTCTGAAGAGAATATTGTGAGTATTGTGTTGGAAGCAGCACCACACAAACGATATATTTTGTACTACATTACGCAGTCATCAGTATAAGTATGATTTGGAAATAGGAAATGAACCTTTTTATTGTCTGTTTTTAAAGTTGTCATTAATCCCATTTATTACCTACTATGTTGATGTTACGGTTCAAGGCAGTCGCAAGATGAAAGGAGCCTGGAATATTTTTCGTTATTGCTTATGTCTTCACAATAAAACCCTGTTTTTTTCGCAGTTTTTCATGAAATTTATCATACAGCTGTAATGTCCATGCAGAAAAATTACCTTTATGGACATTTCATGTCCCAAACACAGACTTCTTCTATCAAAACCTTCTAGCAAGGCCAAAGTTCTTCACCGAAACAAAGTATGATAAATATATCATATTTTGAAATCAGAAAATTGAGCTAATTCGTACAGCACTCATTTGAATCTGCTATACGATTGTTCGTATGATGTTGCGCATGTTGTACATGGGCATACATTTTGTGTTTGCAACAAAAGATGAATAGCTGAGAAACGTTTTTCATTGATCACTCCTATCCAGTCCAGTGCTTTACACCTGAAGAAAGTGGCGGCTCGAGCCTTCAAAAGTTGATAGTTCACAAAACATTGGCAATGAGGGGTGTACGCAAATGCTGAGACGGCAAAACAAACGCAAACCTTTCAGAAATATACTGTACTTATTTCTTGAGTTAGTTTTCCTTAAAAATATGCCCAATCCTACACTATCAGTTATCGTTACTTAAAATTATGTTTAAAATGCATTCACCTATTTATAAACGAAATTGTCAAAAAAACTGTGTTAACTGATATTAGCTGAAGTCGTATGACAACGGTCGATGGGGGTTGTAAGAACTGAGAGAACTGATAACGCTCTCTTTTACATTTTACTTGTATTGCGCAGGAATGTTTTAATTCGTCTCAGGTTAGTACAATTACGTTCTCCTTAACACGTTATGTACTGCCGGTTAGTTTCCATTCAAATAGTTAACTATTATTCGTTATTTGATTGTCGTTGCACTAAAATGATTGAACTTGCTATTGGGATGTATCGTATCAATGCTTTCTTACAAAAAGAAATTAATTTTTTATTTGAACATTAGAGTTGTTTGTGTTACCAAAGCGCTATCCCGACTCCTGTATCTTTTTTCGGAGCATTTATATACTGACTCACGTCTGAATTGAACACGAGTCCACTTTAATTTGAAATGTCATTACCAGTGTGTATCTTTAATAACATGAAATATAATATTGTTTAATTTTCTAAATATCCTAATTTTAAAAGTCATGTTTGAAGAAGTTTGTACTCAAATTTCTGAATATTTGTTTTCATTGCATTCATTTGCATATGTGGGAATAAACAATCCAATATCTTTTGCATATCTTTTACAAATCGATATTTAAATTGATTCTTTAATTTATATTAGCTATACATATTGAATAAAAATCATTTTAATGGTTTCATGTTAGATTTCTATTTCAAATGTCGTTTTTCTCATTTTTCAAAGGTTCATTGAGCAAAGGCTAAGGAAATTCCTGGTTTAGGTTTTGTAGTAATACAGCTCTATCTCTCTGTCCCATAAAATCACTTATTACTCTAATATTCATTGACTTCACTGTGATAAAAAGCACGTTGAAACAAGTTTCATTTTCATTTTTTTCAATTATATCCATTTCTCTAAAATATACTTATCCATAATAAATTAATAAAAAAAACCAGAATAGTGAAGTGTTTTGTAACCCATTTTAAAGAAATAGAACCCGAATTGCATCTGGACTATAAAGTAGTTCTTGGGGAAATTGTTTCACTTTCATTTCTTAAGCTTGAAATAAATACGAAAATATTAAATTGCGGATGAAGCTGTAAACACTTTAAAATAATGCAGTACTGTAATGATAGTAACTTTAAGTAACTGATAGTAACTTTAAACTGCAGTAATGATAATAACTTTCGTTTTCGCAGAAATTGACATGTTTCTTAAGTTATAACTTTGAGGAAAATTCCATTTTCTTCCATTGTACACATAAACATTAATTTTTGGAGTAATAAATACAATGTCAATGCATAGAAACGTTAAAAAGTCTTACTTGGCATGCATGGGCGAAATGCTTTTTGATTGATTGATTAATGATTCCAGGCGCATGAACGGCGGAGGTCAATTGTCCCATAAGTGTAGTGTATGTATTCTCCGGAAGGTGGCGGTGATCATCTCTCAATGGATGGTGAGAGCCGACGCCGACCTACCGTAGGGCTTCCGGGGTTTTCTCAACTAATTATCTCCCACTAGTGGGGCACCGCTCCACCCGGTCAAGCTCTAAGCTCCCCGCCGGTCTCCTGGCATGTGAGGCAGTGTAGTGTATGTGATTTGTATTTGGTAAGTGTCTGTAAGTAAGCGGTGCGGATAAGACGAGGAAGAGGAAGGAAAGAGTGCACGGTCAGTGGCCTGTTTTTTAGGGTACTGCTTGGGCATTGGCCTGCTCTTGGTGTTGATCGGAGAACCACGGAAAAGTACCGATCCGAGCGGCCGGCCGTTAGAATTCTCCTCCAGACAGCGGTGAGCGAACTGCGCCGTTGGCCAAATCCCAAGCGGCGGGCAGAGGGGGCTCCGCGCGCAGGCTGCGACTGAGGGCGCCGGAAGCGACCCGACGCCCGTCTGCGCCGTCGTCGACGGCAGCGCCTCGGGCTCGGGGGGCGCCGGCGCCGATGGCGGCCGCCGCTATTGATCGCGGAGAGCGCGGGCGGCGTGGCGCGGGGTGGGTGGGGCGGGGCACGGAAGGGCGGGGCGCGGAGGGGCGGGGCGAGGGCGGAGCACCGGCGGACCCGTTGCGCAAGCGCCGATCGCCCGACCCGTGAAATTCGAATGACAGAAGCGCGCGGCCCTACGTCCCGTGCCCTTGCCCCGCGACGCAGGCTCGTCTAGGCCAGGGATTCCCAAGCGTTTTCTTGCAGCAAGCTCTTTTAAGGGAATGACATGGTTCGTCGATCCCCTTGACTTCTCTATAATACACAGCATACAAAGTAATCATAATACAATTAATTACATATCGATGACATTATGACAAATAGATATAGAATATGAACTCAAGATTAGGAAAAAATGTGTATTATGTTTGTTTATTATTTTTCTTAATATTCTAATTTTTAACTTTTAGAAGTAAAAACGAGTAATATTAGTTGTTTTAAATATTTGTATAAGAAAACAATTAACAAATTCGTTTATATCTTTCGTAATCAATATCTTAATTGTGCCTCTCAGTTGGCGGTGCATATTCGGCTATCGACCCCTTGCTCATCATGAACTTCCTTTAAAATTTCACTTTTTTTTTTTTTTAAATTTATTTTCTTCCTGTTCGGCAGTTTTGCCTCTCAGGGGTTTGTACATTTTTATTTGTAATACATAACGTTTGTAAATTCACATTTGAGCATATTACCTCTCACTCTTGTATCTTACTACTAGCTAATTTACAGGATTTAATACTTATATTTCTAATACTTACAACTAAACAATACACAATTTTTGACATACAATACACAATTTTTACATACATTATACATTCTTAAATCTAGATACACTCTATACATACATTGGGATGAAGATTTACATATTTAATACATATTATTATGGGGGTTTAAACATGTCTTTGGGATATCGAGAGCGAATTCTTTTGGGATTGTTTAAAGTTTTTCCCATTGTGAATTTTGTACTGCAAGGAGAGGATGAAAGAAGAGTAAAAAAATTGTTACGGTTTTTTCTTATATGTTCTATTATGGGTTCTATTTGAAGTTCCCTTTGAATATGTGTATTTGATATGAACCAAGGGGCCTTTGCACATTTTCGTAAAAACTTGTTCTGTACTATTTGAAGTTTTTCAATGTTGGTTTTAGCTGTGTTATTCCAGACCGGACAGGCATATGTGAGTGATGGTCTAATAATAGATTTAAATATTAAGATAGCACATTCCAAATTTAAGGCTGAGCGGAAGTTAATTAATGGGTATAGTTTTGATATTTTGGCGTATGTTGCATTGGTTATTACTTCAATGTGCTTTTTCCAAGTTAACTTGCTATCAATATGAACCCCAAGGTATTTTACTGGTGTATCGGATGGGAGCCATGGGATTATAGTGTTATTTAATACTAGCGGGCGAGGTAACTTTGGTTTACAAAGAGTAAAAATTTTGGCCTGGGTTTTAGTTGGGTTTATTTTTATTCTCCACTGTTGAGCCCACTCTAGAAAGCATGAGATATCCGCCTGGATGTTATCTTTTGCTATTTTTATATCTCCATGAGTTGTGTATATTGCAGTATCATCTGCAAATAGCGCAAGATTTGAGTCTCCTAATGTGGGAATGTCTGAAAAATAAACATTGAAGAGGAGCGGCGATAGTGCAGAACCTTGAGGTACCCCCGCTCCTATTGTTCTAGTTTGTGAAAGTGCGCTGTTTACTTTAACTCTATACGTTCGGTCAGCAATAAAACTACTTATAATATCTTGTAAATAGAAAGGTACTCCCAGATGTTTGAGTTTGAAAAGTAATCCAGTATGCCAAACTTTATCGAAAGCTTTCTCTACGTCTAAAAACAATCCTATTGTATGCTGTTTATTATGGAAACCGTTAGCAATTTGTTCTACCAGGCGGATGAGCTGATGAGTTGTACAATAATTTTGCCTAAATCCGAACTGCTCATCTGGCAATGCTCTTATTTCTATGAGGTATTTGGTAAGTCTTTTTTGTATCAGTTTCTCAAATATTTTAGATAAAGAGGATAATAAGCTAATAGGCCTATAGCTCGTTACTTCCTTCGGATTTTTGCCTGGTTTACTGATTGGGAGGATAATGGCTTGTTTCCATGATTTTGGATAATACCCAGTTCTAAGTGCTGAGTTGTACACTGCTGTCAGAAATGCAATCGAGCTTCTTGGTAGTTCTTTCAAGACTCTGTTTGTTATTTGGTCATGGCCTGGAGCCTTCCTAATTTTGAGGTTATTTATAATTGTAGTTATTTCAAGGGGGCTAATAAATTTTATTGGGGTGGGTACTCTGTAGTACGTGTCTCTCATATACTCTTCAATTTCTTTGTTATGCTTAACATCGATCATTGGGTTGGGGGTAAAAGTGTTTTCAAAATTTTCGGCGATATAATCGGCCTTTTCTTGGTCCGTGTGTACAGAATTTCCTGTTTGGGTGTTTAGAGGAGGAATATTTGTTTTTTCCCCTGTTATAGTTTTTATTGTTGTCCACAGCCGTTTTGAATTAGGATGAATTTGGGATAAATAAGTTTGAAAGCTTGAATACCTTAAATTATCTAATTCGATTTTGATTATCCTCGCTAGTTTGTTTATTTTTCTTTTGTAATTAGGATTTCTATTTATTTGCCATTCCCTTCTCAGTTTTCGTTTTTTATTTATCAGATCCAAAAGTTCTTTAGGCAATTTCCTACACGATCTGTGTGTTGGAAGGGATGGTATAATACTTTCATTCAAGTTTTTATGAATTGCATTGTTTATTCTGTTTATCTCTAATTCAAGTTGAGTATCATTTTGAATTGAATTTGGAAATTCAAGGTTTTGGGACATTAGATAGCGAAACTTATTCCAGTTGATGTTTGTGTTAAGTGTTTTGTTGGTACTATCTTTTATTGGAATTTTTTCTTGGAAGGAGCAAATAACTGGGTTATGATCCGAATCTAGATCCGGAACAACCGTTTGATAAATTGGGAAGTTGATTCCTTGAGAGATTATTATATCTAAAATATCTGGGATTATTCTATTGTTGTAAGGATAGTGTAAAATTTCACCGACCTCCAAGGGGGCGTTATCGACACACTTGGGAAGCACTTTTCTAGGCTTCTGCCGGCCAGTCGGCACTGTCCCGTCAATAGCATACCTGGTGGGTAGTCCGCCAAGTGTCAGTTTTCTCTATCACTTTCTGGGTCTTCATCGCTCTCTTCTGTCTGTAAATTGGTAGTTAGCGCTACGGCTGATAGTCTGTTTTCTTCCATTCTTTCCATGAGTTTCAACCATTTTCTTTAGTATCCTTACGTTCTAGCGGGAAACACCGCCACCTTCCGAATTATAATATGATCTACCCCAATGGGTCTATGGACGTAGCAGTTGACTTGCCTGGAAACACTAAATACTCACTCTTCGGTATTCCTTTACGTCTTCATGTATGTTCTCTTCCTTTAAAACTTTCTCCCTTGTCTTCATTTCTGAGTGTCTAAATTTGTTACTCCGGTAAGGTGCCGTAAGACGCTTCGCGGAGTTCTTTCTAATAAGTGTAAGTCTAATTCTCGCGGTCCAGGTTACCGATTCAAACAGTAATGCTGGTTTTGCTACTGTTTTGAATATTCTTATTTTTCTGTGTACATATCTGTGTATCACAGAACATGTCAGTATTTGACAGTATTTTAGTATTTTCATACAGTGTGTAATGTAGGTAATTCTGAGCTGAGTAAAAGTTCTTAAGTCATAAATCTAGTTTGCAGAAAACAAGGGTTATCTTATTTAGTCATTCTTGATGAGTGGTAAAGTAAAAAATATTTGTAGTCCCAAGGGTTTACTTTATGCAATCACCTTAAAATAAGAAGAATAATTAACATGTAGCTTACTAGAACGAAAATTAATAAAAAAAGTGGTACTAAAAAAACACATATTTCTAGCATTATTTGCAAAGGCTGCGTAATATATTAATAAATGAATCTGAAAAACTTGTTTCCAATTAGCGAATATTTTCTCTCCGCGCTGGGATTCGAAGTCATACTTTTGCATTTGGTATGCCATGTTCACCACACACCACCACCCTCCCTGCAAAACGCAGGTCTCTCGTGTAAAATTACGCGAGGATAACAGGATCTTATTTCAAGATGTCTTTAAAGAACAGATTTCATTCAGGAAAAAATATTTATCTTCAATATTCTAGTTGTAGGACTTAGGGATGTGACATTGATGTTTTGATAGAAACATCGATCATTTAAACATCGATATTTTAAAGGCGATGATTTTATCATCGATGTTTTGGGCTGTAAATTTTGTGAATGAAAAATCCTTGTAATTAACAATTTGTAAAAGTTAAAATATGAAACTGATGTTACCACTTTCACTTTATGCGTTTCATCCAAATCTACGCTCTTTGTACTACCTACATCGAGAAGATTCTCGTCCGAGAGGACGTGAACTTCGGCCCGAGAGGTCTCCAAGGTCTTCACTATGTGTGTTTCATTGTATTGCGCACATGGAGAGGAGGTTTTAAAATTGTTTTCACTAAAATCTTAATTATAAATTAATAAACTGGGCCGCCGTCATATACATGTTTGTTGTGCACGAATTTAAAATTAGAGGTTAACAAACAGCTTTAGTACGTTAATGTTTAAAAACATCGATGGTTTTTAGTTGATGAATTATTAATATCGATTATTTAATTTTGAACATCGATATTTGAAAACATCGATGTCACATTAGGAAGACATAGTAGGAAGACAGCGATCAAATTTGATCTTTTGCAATTCTTTAAAAATAAGGGATTTCAACCATAATGAGACCTACACCATTCAATTAGTAGGCGTTATTTACGCAATTCGTGGACAAAGATTAATAAACAAATTGTGAAATTTTTGAGAAAATTTTGAAAATGTTATTGAGTCTTCACGTAAAGTACCATAAAAAATCTAAATACAGTCGACTCCAGTTACAGTGAACTCGGATATAGTGAACCCCCGGTTATAGTGAACTTCAGTCCTTGGCTCTAGTGAACGTAGGAAATTCGTCCTGAAAATTGATTGCCTCCCGGAAAAAGAAAAAAAAATACATATATCGCGTCAGGGCTACAAATTCCAACATTAGAAAAAGTATGTTTATATCTTTCGTAATCGAAATAATATTGAAAAAATATAGTCGGGCAAAGGTCACAATCGAAGGAGTGTCCCCTGAGGAGAAGGTAGCGGATCTGGAATGGAGACCTGATGACCTTATGCCACTGGGTTTCACTGCGGAAACAAAGGCCGTGCCCTCTGTGGGCTACAACTGGCGTCAGCGACTCACAATTGCTTGCTTTAGCTGCAATCTTGGTGTTACTTAATATTCCGCGGGATAAAACGCGTTAAGTTCTACGACAAGAAGCACGCGACTGTCACAGCCTGGCGATATCTGTCATGCCGCGCGGAAAAGCGATCAGTTTCATTAAGCGCTTGCGCCATCTCGATACCGAAAGTATCTCGTATGTTATTAGGCGGGTTAATCGGCATTCGGAGAGTGGGACGGTGTTCCAACAAAGCAAGAGGCATTTAAGACTGCATTACAATACTTAGACGAAGAGGGCAACGCAGAATCAAGTATATAGAGACCACGATCTCTGGAGAAGGATCTAGAGAAATTACTAATGAAAACGTACGAAGTAAACAATTGAAAATAATTTATTTTTAAGGGCAAAGAAGATATTTAAATTTTCAGTTCTTGTTGTTAATGTATTAAAAATTCTATTTAATTTTGACATCATCGGATATAGGGAACCTCGGATATAGTGACCCCAAAATGTTAGTCCCCTGAAGTTCCCTATAACCGGAGTCGACTGTATCTTTTTCAAACTCACTAAGCCTCGAGTTCATTCACATCGATCGGGGAATATTAATTTTGGAGAAATTCGGCTGAACCGTTTATTTCCTAGAGTTAACCTCAAACGGATAGAGAGAGAGACAGACGGACAGACAAATGTTTTAAAATCGATCGATTTTCCGGTAAAGAGAACCCACCAAACCTGGATTCTTTCTACACAACATGTTAGAGGTAATAATTTTTCTACATTTATTTAGGAACGTGATTTATCCACTTGTTTCTTTTCAGGGCTCGACGATTAGAGTTTCTCTGTCGAAAATACGCCGTTTTCTAGCACTAGATTACAATACTTTCTCTTCTTACAAAGTACGGGTGAGAAAATAATAATTGGAGCAGGTTTTTCTAAAATAATTCTTTAAAATTGCCATTTATGTCACGCAAAATAACGCAAAGGTTATTCAAATTTTCAAAAAATTGCACACGATCTTATTTCTAAATTTGTCTTTGTTCATCGCATTTTATGAAGGAAAAATATCTATCTTCAATATTGTAGTTTTAGGAATTACTAGAAAAAGATTTGGCTTAAACAATTTTCGAAAATTCAGGGCTATCGGTGAAAATGAGGCCTGCTCCTCTGATTCGCATCCTTTGCCCTATCCCAGGAAGGTTAATTCATTAATTGATTGATTAATGATTCTGGGCGGGTCAACTGCTAAAGTCATTAGTTTCATAAGTGTAGTGCAGGTTTTGTCGTGGAAGATGGTGGTGATCTTTCCCCGCTGGATGGCGAGATCCGGCGTAAACCTTCACGTTGGCTATCGAAGTTTTTCCACAACCAGGTATCTCCCACCGTCTCAACCAGGACAACCTTGGTCCCGACTGGTGTCAATACATGTGAGGTAGTGTAATACATGTACATGTAGGGGGTGAGGATAGGAGAATGAGGAGGAAGAAAGGGAGCGCTCGCTCCGTGGCTCGTTTTTTAGGTTTTGTTCCGGTTTTTGCCGGGTGGTGATTGGAGAAAACACGGAAAACTACAGATCAGAGCAGCCAGTCGCTAGAATTCTCCTCTAGACAACGGCTGAATTTGACATTGCTACGTAGCTAGTGTCGAAAATTCGGCCACTGTTGGGATTCGAACCGTAGGACTGCCCCGGTCAGTTTGGTACCCTGAGCCACCTAAGCCGGTCCCAAGAAAGACGTTCAATGAAACAAATTGGAGCCATTGTGGAGAAAATTTTGAAAATGTAATTAAGGCTTCGTGTAAGGTGCCTTCCAAAATCAAAATATCCGTTTCAAACTCAGAGTGCTTCAAGATCCTTCATAAAGATCGGTGAATATCTTTTTTGGGAAAAAAGTGTCTTAATGGTTTTGACGCTGGCGTTGACCTCCGATAGACGGACAGACGTTTTGCCGTCAACCACTTTTGCGCTATCAATTTTGTACTAAATAAAGCAGAAGAACAATTCCAAAACAACTTTCTTTCATATTTTCCACAAAAGAGTTAACCGTATTCAAAGTAACAATAACCAGGAGAGCAAAATTCGAGCTGGGTACTCTTATGTTACAGTAATTCATGAGCCAAATAAGAATAATCAGAAAACAATACCAACAGCGTAATACAGAACATCAATGAACTTTGCAGACTGAAAACAGAATAATTAGTGGGCGTCGGCGTCGGCGTCGGCACGGCTCTTTTTCAGGTGACCTCCAAGGGAAGCGCTGTCGCTGTTTCCCTCTTCGTCTGGAGGGGAGTTTCTTGCTTAGTGGGGCTATTCGCCCGCACGAGGCAGGTTGGGCGGCCGACACTGCTGCTTCCTGGTGGTCGCCCGGCCATTTATATCGCACGTGGCGCTACCGAATGCATCTTGGAGTGGCCGGGTTAGCCGAAAAGTCATCTACTTTTGCCTCAGCATTACAATACTTTCTGTTTGCAACGTAATTACATAGTAAAACGGAGGAAAATGATAATTTAATAAACACAATGAATGTTTTGACTCAGCTTGTTTGGATCATGCTACGGAATGTGTGACCTCTATGCATTAGGGATCATTTGATTTCTTAGATATGACATCAGAAACAATATTTTTTCTTTGGTCTTCTCTTTCTCCTTCTCTTTTTCTTCTCCTCTCTTTCCCTTCATCTTCCTCTCTTCCACTTCTTCTTCTTCTTCTTCTTCTTCTCCTTTCGTCACTTCTTCCACTCCTCTTCTTGTCCTTTATTGGACTACCTCCATATATTTTACCGACCTGTCATGCATACGAGAGGAAAAAGATTTAAAGAAAAAAATTGGCGAAGTTTTAGAGACAAAATTGTTTAAAAAATTTTAATTCCTACATTTCGCGCAAAAGTACATGAAAACTTCTCATATTTTCGAAAAATTGAACATGGCCTTATTTCAAGATGTCTTTAAAAACAGATCTTTCTTCACTACTTTAGTAGTAGCAAGGCAACCAAAAAAACTGTACTTTTGCAATTTTCGAAAAATCAGAGATTTCAACGAACTTGAGACTCGCACCATTCTCTTAAGAGTTCTGTACGCTATCCGAGGACGAAGTTTTATCAAAATACTAGCTGACCCTGCGAACTCTGTTCCGCCTTAACAGTCGGTTCCATCTTTTTTCCCCGTCGCACTCACTGTGAGAAACTGTACTATCCTTGTTGCACTCCTTGTTGTTGTACTATCCTTGCTGTACTGCCGTTCTTGAGTTATAAATAGTGTAACTAACACGGCTTTCTTTTATATATATAGATTTGGTGCCTTTTTATATAAATGTTGTTGAGGATTCGTGTAAAGTACCCTCAGAAATCAAAGTACCCTCAGAAAACCTCTTCCAACTCAGAGAACCTCAAGTTAATTTAAATCGATCGGGGAATATCAATTTTGCAGAAAATCGTTTGAACGGTTTAGACACCAGCGTTGATTCCAGAGGGACGGACGGACGGTCGGATGGACAGACAAACAGACGGACGGGGAAACAGACGTTTTACCGTCAATCGATTTTTTGGTATCAAGGGCCCAAATAACATGGATTTTGACCACATAACGTGTTGGAGGAAGTAATTTACTATATAGAGGAACAAAATTTATCCACCTTTTCGCCATCAGGACCCGGCAGTAATAGTGTTTCAGCCAAAAATTCGCCGTTTCTGGCGCACAATTGTAGTATTTTCTTTTCTTAGGAAGTAAGGGTGAGAAAGTAAAAATTATATTTGATTTTTCACAGAATTGTCTGGCCTGGGGGAATTGAATATGTATCTCCCGATATACGTTCAATACTATCCAACCGTTCTTTGAACAGTCAAACAACATTTGTGACATTACTTCACCTAAGTATGAGAATCCTCATAGTTGTCAGATAGCAACGGTATTTGGCAATTGCGAAACGGGAAACATATCCCAACGTAATTATTTAACTTAAAAGTGTGACCAGGTGGTGAATAGGTAAAATATTGATTCCAGTCCCGACCACCGAACCATTCACATCGCAGAGCGCTCGCAATAGTCGGAACACTAGTGTCGGTACGGGCCCGCCCGATACCGACCAACCAGTTTATATTTCTAGTGCTTCTAATATTAAGTATTTCAAATAGTGAGAATACATTGTTAATCCAGTGCATCGAATAAATTCCACCAATGGCATTCGATGGGAATTCATCAACAGGCAATGTAGTCAGCAATGCTCTTTACGTGCTACACGACACCAGCAGCATTCCGCAGAGCAACTTCATCAATTTACCTACCTCACACAGTGAAAGTGCTACATACGATGATACAGTCATGGAATCATCTACATCAGAAACTTCGTCTTATCAAGATCCATCGCAAGGTACAACCCTTTTAACCTTAGGCAGCCAGCATGAGGGAGACGCCAACATCCACCAAAGGAAAAGGTCAGTAGGCGAGGACGCTACCCAGAGCGATAACAAAAAACACAGTGCAAGTGCCAATGTCAGTGACAATGACAAAAGTTATTCAACAGTGTTAAACAGTGCACCACATACAGACGGTTCCGGAGTTCACGTAGACTACGTAGCCCAAAACTTCAATAACGAAAATGAGGTTTTTGACTTACAATCCTCTTAAAATGTCCCAATAGGCAATAGATTTTCAGAATTAACCTCCAAGGAAGCCGATTCTCCTCCCCCAGATAACCGCTTCAAATACCTAAATTCTGATCAACCTTCACAATCAATTACAACCTCCAAAATACCTCCAATTTTCATTGCTGAGATAACAAATATCAATTCTTTCGTCATTGAAATTAAAAACAACGTATCTAAAAACTTCGTAGCTGAACAAAAAAATAACAAAATGAAAATAAATCCCGGCACAGCTGAAGATTTTCGCAATATCATAAAATACTTAATAAACACTAATAGAAGGTTCCACTCCTTCAAAGACCCAGCTAACAAAAACTTTTCGGTCGTATTTAAAAATGTTCACTTTTCCTTAACTGTGAGTGAAATCATGCAAGATTTAAAACGAAGACACCCATCCATTGTTAAAATCACGTTTTCAGAAGGACAGCTACCCCATTCCTGTAATAGCGGTCGAGTTCAACGGTAACGAACCACAGGAAACAATTCTCAACATAAACCAAATTTTTCAACCTCAAAGTCACCACCGAAAGAAGAAAAAGACCAAAAGGGCCTCTACAGTGTTATAGATGTTTGGACTTTGGTCACTCTAGAAACAATTGCAACCACAAAATTAACTGTGCAATATGTTCTGGTAACCACTATACGGTAACTTGTCCCCAAAGTGAAGCAAACCCTACCTGCATTCTCCGCAAGGGCAATCACCGCGCGGATGTAAGAAATGAAAACTGTTCGTACTATAAGGAAATCGTTGAAAAAAAAAACACCCCACCTCATAGAACAAGAAACCCATCCCAAAGAGCACAACCCCCATCCTTTAGCAACCAACAACATGAACAATTCCCATCACTACTATTTACCTAAACAATACGAAATTTTACTAGGTCCAACAATCCTAACAAGTTGCGTAAACAATAACAGTTCACGGAGCAACCACACACAACAAAACCAATAAAGTAATAATATTAATCCTCTTCTAAATAAATAATTAATTCCATAACGTCCTGCGTAATTAATTTCATCAACTCCCTTATTCCATCAATAATCAACACAATTCAGAATACAGTAACTGCTTATTTTAATAACAATTTCAACACAAGCCCGTAGAAATATATCATTAACAAATTGGAATGCCAACGGCATTACATCCAAAAAAATAGAACTGACACAATACTTACATACTTACAACATACATATAGCATGCATAACAGAGACACACCTAAACAATAAAAACAAATTTTACATACTTGAATACAAAATTTACAGAAATGACAGGATTGAAAATAAAGGAGGCGGGGTACTAATAGCAATCAAGAACAATATAAACCATCACGAAATTGATATATCAAACACCACAGGAATTGATAGCAAGTAGCCTAATGCAAGAATGAGTAGCAATAAGCCTAATAATAAATAATCAACCATGGAATATATTAGCTTCATATAAACCTCCAACAAGAAAAATACAATCCCTAAATATACTTAATCTATTTACCCCAAATAAAAATACATTAATACTAGGAGATCTAAACGCCAAACACACAAATTGGGGATGTCGAACAAGCAACCAAACAGGAAAAACACTGTCACAAATATTAACTAATACGACTATCAAAATATTATCCCCTCCAGAACCAACATACTATCCAAGAGACGTAACTAAAAACCCAGACATCCTAGACATCGGACTGACAGATGGAAATATCAATTTTTACTCAATCCCATATCATGAACTCGACTCTGACCACATTCCGGTAAACACACAACAGATCCCACGCCAGCGATCCCCAATCCCCAAAATAAACACTCGTAAATTGAACTGGATTAAATTCCAAAACATAATAAGCAATTTAATACCTAAAATAAAAATCCTAAATAATTCTATAGAAATTGACAACGCCGTAACATTACTAAACACCATAATACATACAGCAATAACAGAAACTCAACCCAAAAATACACAAACTCATAACAGCATCAGACATTCACCTCTGCCGGCAGAAATTAGAAATATAATAAATATAAAAAACAAGACCCGAAGACTTTGGAACGTAACTAAAAACCCACAAATAAAAAGAGAACTTAACATTAACTAATATTGTTACGAAATCAATAAAAAAGCATATAAATATCAAATTCCAAAACAAGATACAATCTCTAACGACACAAAACAATTCTATATGGAACTTCACAAAACAAATACTTAGAATAAAATCAATTATTCCACCTATCAACTCACCAAGAGGCAAGTTATTCACCCCAACCGACAAGGCTGAGGAAATATCCAATTATTTTGAGTCGACTTTCACCCTCAACCAAACAAAACCGCACCCGGAACATAACACAATAATTCAATCAATAAACCACCCAAACTATGGCCCTCACTATAAAATCCATTTTACAAACCATAAGGAAATAAAACAAATCATTAACTCTCTCCCGATAAAAAAAGCGCCAGGTCATGATAATATAAATAATTCAATTCTAAAACACTTACCTGCCCCCGCCATTGCATACTTAACAAATATTTACAATTCGTGCTTCAGAACAAATCACATTCCATCCACTTGGAAGCATGCCATCATTCATCCCGTTCCGAAACCAAATAAAAATTCAGCAAACACCGACAGCTATCGCCCAATAAGCCTTCTACCATCTCTGTCTAAAATCTTCGAAAAAATAATACTTCAACGTCTGAAAAAACACCTGCAATTAACAAAAGCAATTCCAAGAGAGCAGTTTGAATTTACTGAACACATCTCCACACAACACCAACTCCTCAGAATTACAGAACATCTCTACACAGCATTTCAGAAAAAACATCATTCAATACTCATATCTAGACATCGGATGTTTAGGCACTAAAAAATCTACTTTTAGGTGCCTAAAAAAGCGCTGAAAAAGTCAAGAATAAGGAGAAAAGGCACTGTCATAAGAGTTATACACAATAAAATGGAAAAATTGTATTTTTGTCTATATTATTTAGTAAACTTAAATGCACAAAACCAGTTCGTATATTTTGATGTAAAACTAGATTTACACATTTACAACTCTTCTACATTTTTTTCTTAATAGTTTCCATTAACCAGTAATATTTACATATTACCAGTAACTTTTCAAGGATCACAATTTCAAATTTGCGACGACTGGGAGACAAAATCAGTTTGAATGCGGAGAAGGATATCTGAACGATGTGACTGGCATATATTTTAGCAATCCAACACTAGCACCACTGAAACCTTCTGGGAAATTATATTTATTTCCACTTAAAATTTCGGCTCCCTCGGTGTATCGTCTATGTTCTCAGATCATGGCTGGTATTTATGAAATAGGGAAATGGAGAAAAATCAGTTGGTATATTTCAGGAATTCGCTCGTAATTTTAAATTTCAGGACGTGAATTGAAGATTTCGTAATGAAGGGTCACGTTGGACCATTGCCGATATTCCGATATCTTAGCATTCTATATAAATATAATAAATAAAAGGCAAAAAAATCCTAAAAAGGTATTTATGCAAAAATAGGCATTTATGCTAAAATAAGCAAAAATAAGCATTGTAAAACTTCGTCATAAGTCATCATTTGTCATGATTCGTTGACATATATTATCAGCCATTGAATAAGTTCTCTAGAAAAAAAATAGGCATTTCCCTAAACATCCGATATCTACTCATATCACTTGACATATCACAGGCATTCGATAGAGCATGGCACCAGGCACTAATTTACAAATTAAAGAAAATCGGCACTCCACAGTATATCACCTCAATAATCGAAAACTACTTATCCAATAGAACCTTTGCAGTAACAATTAACAACCATCATTCAAATCCCAGGTTAATCAAAGCAGGATTACCACAAGGATCCCCCCTTTCACCCACACTGTTCAATTTCTATGTAGCAGATATCCCCCAACATCCAACAGTAAAAACAGCACAGTTTGCAGACGACACCCTTATATTCTCTTCCAATCACTCACTAATTAACATTAAAAACAACACACAATTATATCTAAACCTAATAGACAGTTGGTCATCCAAATTAAAAATAAAACTAAATCCAAACAAAACGGCAGAAAAATTTTTTCTTTAAGGCCATACACTCCACCAACCACATTAACGTTAAATAACGAGCCCATTCCATGGTACCCTAACAAACCCATTAAATATTTAGGACTGCACTTGGACACCAGATTGAATTGGAAACAACACATAGACACCAAAATAATTCAAACCAAGAACTGTTGCGGCGATATGCGAGAGTTTAAATCGCGCGCCAATTCGGCAGCGCGGGACGCCGGCTACGGAAGGCAGCAGGGCCACGAACCGGCGCGAAGACCGCCCAATGAGTGAGCGGCCGGCGAGCGAATCTGCAGGCCCGAGGCGAATCTGCGACGCGGAGCGCTTCTTAACGGGCCGCACCGGCCGGAGAAACACTCAGTGGTGACGTGCGATTCTGGAAGCGAAGTAGTGACTGAGACCCTAGTGCGAACTCTGCGACGTAATTAGTATTCTCTCTCCGGCGATTTGTGGACGACAGTGCGCGACTTTTGGGACATCTACTGGATTTTGGAACACCACTGCTTTGTACTACGGACTACGCTTTTGGATATTGGTAAACTAGATCACGCCTGTAAAAATTGAACAAATAAATTGTTATTGTTGACTTGTGTGTTTTCACGTATATAACAAGAACAAACTTCATCAACTAAAATCACTTATTAATAGGAATAAATACCTTCCACACAAGACAGCAACAATACTCTACAAAACAATAATCAGACCGACACTTCTCTATGCCTGTCCAGTATGGATTAATGCTGCAAAAACAAACATCAACAAAATTCAAATAGTACAGAACCAATTCCTACGTACAATCACTAATGCACCCTGGTTCATATCAAATCATCAATTACATAATGAATTCAACCTCGACCTCATCATTCACCACATCACTTACCTATCCCATAAGTTCTTCTCTAATATTCACCATATTCAAACATTATCCCCATTCAACCTCTGTAAAAACCCCACTCATCCCACTCGCATCATAAATATCCATTCCACATATTTTGTAAATTATTTTCAGACCTAGAATAATATCTACGAGGTGCCATCATGGTTTCCTCAACCATTGTATTAGTTAAGTTAGGTTAAGTGTTATAAGTTAAGCCATCTCTGCATACATATAGTTTTATAGGAACTGATCTATGCACAAAAACAATAAAATAATAAAACATAATATTTTATAAAAAGGTAAAATATTATTTTATTGCATTATTATTGTGATTATTTTCGTCGGTACTCCAGCCGTATTATTCTTTCGACACGGCAACGTGTCCTACCCTAACTGCCACAATCCCGAGGGATTTGCTTGTGGCTTAGGGCATCAACTTAAGTCTCTTCAGTGTATCTGACCGGTAGGTTAGAGGGTTCGAGTCTTGTTGGTGACAGGATTTTCGACACTAGCTAGTTTGAATTCAGCCGATATCTGGAGGAGAATTCTAGCAGACAGCTGGTCTGATCGCTAGATTTCTGTGTTGTTTTTTTTTGGATCAGCGCCAGGTGAATGCTGGAGCTGTACCCTAACAAGTCACGGACCGCGCGCGAATGTCCTTTCCTCTTCCTTGACCTATCCTCACCCCTTGCTTACACACACTTACACTGGTTTGCACTACAATCGGAATTTAGATCTTGTTCCGGCTGGGGCGGTGTTTCGCTGGTGGAACATATCTAGTTGGGGAAAACCCCAAAAGCCGACGGGTAAGTTCGCACCGGATCCCACCCAGCGAGGGAAGATTAACGCCATCTACCTCGATAAACTATGCGCTACACCCTTAGAATAGTAACATTTGCAGTTGGCGCGCCCGATATCATCGATTGATAGACGTGGTAAGTAGGTCGCAACCCCTAACACTATTTATTGGCACTCTCTCCATGAGAGATGCTTTTATATTATCGACTTGTTTTAAAGACTGATATTCACGTTGCCAGAAAAAGTTTCAGTTGAGGTTGCTAGTAAGTGGCAAGTAGTGACTGGCAACGTGTGAACGCCATGTTACAAGTGACTGCCAAGACCTTCGCGCCAGCCACTGGCGATGCCAGCTGAACAAGAATATTTGATTTACTTGCAGGCTCACGCGTTCCCCCGCCACTTTTGAAACAGGCGACCTCTATGCTCTAGAGCTAGCGGCGTGCATTGACAAACACGTGCAACACATAGACAGCAATAGACAGTATGTGAGTACTCTGTGGTGCAGCACGTATTTATACGTACAATAATTAATGATCCACGCGGTCAACGTAAGGTTATTGTTACATTTATAAAAATTACTGGGAATCAGAAGACTTTTTGAACTACGGAAGAACAAATTGCCAATGTCTGATTATAAAGAGATTCCGAAAATGTGTGGAACATTTTTTTACCAAAATACAAGAACCGCCAAGAATACGGCACTTCTTATAATTGCAAATCAAATTGATATTGAAAACATTGGCAAGGTAGATGCAGTAATTAAAATCGAAAGTTCACGGAACACAAACCAATTGGAAGTTGAGAAAAACGTAAAAAGTAAGTGAAACGATGGAGAAACTGAGTGTGTATAACTCCAGTATTTCGTGGTTTTCTGGCATGGAATTCATCATGAAAATAGTAACAAAACCTCAGAGACAGAAAGCAACTTGATATGTAATAATTTGTTTATTTGTGAAACTACATAAATAACAGTTGTTTATTTACAATTTCACAGATTAATTGTATTACGTATTAAAACGTGACAAAGATGTGGCTGCATGCATCACATATCTGGGGATAAAAATTTCCCGTATGAAGGTTTGGTTTCGTAGAATCATTTTGTCTTGCTATTCAACTCCTCCTTCACCACTGAAATACTCCTTGAACTTTTCTGTCAATTACTGAGCACTGTTTGTGGGCCTTTTTGAAGTACATGACCGCACAGTGTCTCCTAATTTAGTGATTTCTCCTCACCAATGGCCTGCAATCATTGTTGAATTGAAAATGTCTTCATAATCAACACTTCCTAGTGGTGAGTAGGAGTAGAGTGATTTAGTGCTAAACCAATTGTAAAGGGCGCATATTTCTTTCTTAATTTTATTAGTGGTTGAAAATTTCACTGCAATAGGTTGATTAAAAACCCTAAAACGACTTGCTGTTATCCCAAACTCATTTCCCACAATTCTTCGGACTCTGCTTGTTCTATAATTTTAAATTCTTTCCTCACGACTTACATTTTTTTGGAATATGACTTTAACAAATACGCTTTTAAAAGAGGGGCTTCAACGCCAGTTAGAACATCTCTTTGAGAAGGCAATTGTTTATTTTCCAATAATTGATGCACATTTCTGCATTGAAAAAACTCTCCATCATGATTTCGTCCATAGAACCCAACGTCAATGTAGTACTTCAAGCAGTAGTTGTGATCCACTATGCCCAGAAGTACAATACTGTTACTACCTTCATAATAATAATATTTACTCCCAGAGCTTTCAACAGCTTTAATTACTATGTGTTTGCCATCCATGGTACTACAACTTCTAGTAAAATTCCATCTGTCATAGTATCCAAACTTAATGTTTTCCCACTCTTCTTGGTCAAACGCCTGCAATGAAGAAAGAAGATATAATTAGATAGATAATTTTAGGATTCAAAAATTTGTATTCTTTTAATTATTTAAAGATGTTTTAATATAGTGGTTACTAACGAATATTACAAAAAGAGTAATTTTTGATAAGTTATTCAGCCATCCATTATACCGGTACACCTTATTCTATTTTTTAGCCAAAATGTTACAAATTCAAAATTCAAAATTTTTTTCAACTTTGAAATAAAATGTGAAATAGCTTAAAATTTAGAAATACTTATGAAGCTTCCAGAGAATCTGAAAATAAAATACGCAAAAAACTCTACTTTACTATAAAATTTGTTCAGTTGGATTTGATACCTTTTGAAAGTAAGCTTCACCAATATATGATTTATATGATTTATTTATTTTATTTTTACCTTTTGAAAGTAAGCTTCACCAATATATGATTTATATGATTTATTTATTTTGTTCATTTATATGATTTTTTTTTCCAGGAACTCGAACGCTTTGAGTATGTAGCAGAAGGAACTTCCTAAGAGTTCACAACAAACAATGAAAATGAAGATGAATCAGTTGATGAAATTGTTAACAGTGACCAGTTGTCCCATGTTTAGCCCACCGAGTCCAATAACGAAAATTGCAAATCTACTGCAAGGAGGGTTGAAAACCCAAAAAGCAAATGAATACCATAACTGCCGCAATAAAAGAACTAAAAATGCAAGTAAATTACTGACTGCTCCTACTCCTCCTTTAATAACAGACTACCAACATTGAGGATGACTGTGAAATTATGGACAAGTAGATCACATAACAACAGCATATGTTGCCAGAGGATAAAAAGCATAGAACAAACTTCGAAATTAAATAAATCCTAATGGATTTATGAAATCAAGTTCAACCGTACTGCCAGGGACTCAATCTAGTGACCATAAATATGGCATACCATCTAATTCATGCCATATGCAACACCTTAATCAATTCCATCCCATTTTGGATATGGATCTTGGACAAAATATGGAAGTCAGGTAAGGTCAGTCCTTAAATTAATTTCTAAGCTTTTCAGTGTACTGTATAGTAACTCAGTGATGAAAAAATGCACTGATATAAGAAATTACACAAAACAATAATTTTATTCTTTCGCAAACTGTGGAGTTTGGAATTAAAATAAGAATTGGCATTTGTAAGCCACATATAAATATTAATTTTTATCAGATGGCTGAAGGACAGGGTTTTCTATGTATTTGCATTATTAAAGTGATATTTCTATGTTTACTATGTTTATATCGTGTGCTTACACAAGCATTTCATTCCGAGATAAAATACAAATGTTCTATATTGTTTTTCATGGAAGTCAATATTTTATTTGGCTGTACATTTTAGATCCAATTATTGTGAAAAGTAGTGACAGAAAATATTTCTTGTTTGTGTAAATGTTTAATGTTTGTTTAGACCCAATCTATGGTGGTTCTTCTTGTGTCCTCTCCCAACTAAGAAATATGAAATATATGCAGCCCTCGTCTCTTAAAAATATAGTATTAATCCCGGAAACTTTCACTCATATAGTATTAATTGTTCCTTTTGAATAATTATGGTACTTTTCATTCGGCATAAAAACCATTCTTGGGTATTAAAAAGACAAACCTTTTTATTCTTGATGTGTCTGTGTTGTTTCCACCACCGGGAATATCTGGTCATTGCTGGTTTTGAAGAATGTATGTTCACAATGATATTATCAGTTTGGCAATAAATGGCTTGCATTTACTAGTGTGAAATTATGATGAGAGGAATTTGCGCTTATGTTAGATAAGTAAATTTTTACCAAGCAACTTTCAAACAATGTTTTGAAGTGTTGCCTTAATTTGCATTCAAAGCAAAATAACAAGAATGGGGGGGGGGCAGTAAATTATTGTAAAGGTTTGTTCTTATTTATGTGAAAATGCATGATAACGGGATTGAATGTAATAACCGCTCATTAAGCTTTAACGAGTTTAGCTACATTTGCCTTTTAATCTATAATTTATTGTATCGGTTCTGAAGAGTAGTCGACAACGTAATTAAAATTAAATCAGGTAAATAAATATTGATTTTTTAATGCGGAAAATAACTCCCATCCACCCACAGAATAAAATATTAATATTTAATCATCTGGCATGCTCACAAACGTTTGGAATAATATTCCAAATGGAGATCTCCGGTCTCCTCCAGACTCGAAAAAACGCTGAAATTTCGTAAAATTTCTAGTTTAGATAGATATACATTAATTCTGCAGGTAGGTGTATACAACCTGGTGGCAGAACACTACAATTTAGATATTACAATTAGGAATATTAATACAATGTAACTTTAAATTATTTTAAGACTATAATAATAATAATAATAATAATAATAATAATAATAATAATAATAATAATAATAATAATAATAATAATAATAATAACAATAATATGTTTAAAAATGTTAACAATAATAGCATTAACTCCACATTTTATGGCTGTCCTGAACAGTTAATTTAAACTATTCAATACACGACTTATTAATTACCCCGCACTTTACTTCACTATATTTGCACATTTCACTTCTCTTTCTACTTCTCTATTGCACTACACTTCACAACACGTCACCACACTTCGATATAATACTACTTTGAATATAATTATATATTTAATAAAGCTACGTGTTTAGTAGTAATTATCACAATACTAATAATAACAATAGCAATAAAATGACAATAATAATAATAATAATAATAATAATAATAATAATAATAATAATAATAATAATAATAAAAAAATATACCTATTATAATAAGCCTAACTTACTATATTAATAAAGTTTACAAATATCTTTCGTTAATTTACTTTTAAATCATTGAACACCTAGAGAAAAGGGTTCCTAGGCTATAGCAGGCAACTTATTCCCCACCGTTATTGTTCTATTTGTAAAGGAAAATTTTTCAGCATCTGTGTCCTAAACTGAATTTTGTGCTTGTGATCCACTCTATTAAAGTACGAGGGTCCGAGTCGGATGTAGTGAAGCCTTTTCTCAGCTGAACATTTGCGGTAACCACTCTTCTCCGCCGTCTCCGCCACCGTTTTCATTTTTTGCGACCAAGGAGTCGAAGTCTTGCAACCAAACAGTTGGGATCAACGAAGGTTACCTTACGTGCTTCGGCAACCCAGCTCATTAAATCGTTCCTGTGACCGATGCGCCGCCAAGACAGGTCTCTGCGCCGTAAAACACCACTTACCACGATAGCAGCGCGTGGAAACTTTTTCATCGTCGCAATTTGTGTCAGAGGTTAGAAACGCCAGAGGTATTTCTAATTTACCTCTTACAGGCAGAACAGCATGCATCGCTGTAGCTTGTCAAGTGACATGTGGAGTTACTAAACGTAGTAAATTATCAAATTGTTCGGGTAAAAGTCCCATAACAGATTTAAAATTTTAAGAATCATTTTTATGCAACGTTTACTGATTACTAGCTCAGGCTTACACTAATACGGTAGCTCTTGTTCTGTAAGTTGATATTTCTTTCCAAGGGCTCGACGAATTACGTTGGCTACTATATGACGCTACAAATATTCAGTTTGTGCCAAAGATTTATTATTATTATTATTATTATTATTATTATTATTATTATTATTATTATTATTATTATTATTATTATTATTGTTGTTGTTGTTGTTGTTGTTGTTAATATTATTATTATTATTATTATTATTATTATTATTATTATTATTATTATTATTATTATTATTATTATTTCACAGTTTTTACTGCTCGGTATGTCAACTACTCACAGGTATGATGACCAGGTGTGCGGTTGCTTTATTCAGTTCATGTAGCTTCTAACAATACGGAATGTATTCCAGATAACTGCATTCTGCATATTTTATATACTCCTGGCATCCAAGTGAAGACAATCTAGTGCTCAAAGTGTCATTTTCGGGATCACTCCTGTCGCTGATATTACTTATGCTTTAGCATAATCTATGTAGAACGCGTGAGTTTCTTTGTTTTTCAAGCTCTTGCCCCATAATTACAGATTCTATAGTGAATTGCTCCTTGCATCCCTGAAATTTAGGTCTACATTCTTTCTGCTCATCCATTAAGATGTTCTGTTCCTCAATGTATGTCATCAGCAGTTGTATAACACACGATGTTACGAGTTTGTTGAAAGTTCGATAGCAGGTTCGATAGAAAGTTCGATAGCCTATGCCTGTTCTTCGAAGTGTCTTTAGTGTCACCCTCCGTTGGTAACAAGAACGTTCTACCTTCTGTGAGGATGTAAGGCATATATTCTGGACTATGAAGAAAATGAATAATAGTAGCTACATGATGGTGAGTGCTGGTAAAATTTTTGAGGCAATAATTGTGCAAGCCATCACTGCCCGGTGCCTTCCAGTCATTTGCTTTGTTCATAGCTGCATAACAACTTCCAAAGTGATGGTTGGTTCATCCATTAGAAGGGTATCTCGGCTTTTTTCATATTCCATTTCAATCCACGTCATATCTGGGTTAAGAGACACAGCAGATGACCAGATAGGCTCTTAAAAGTCTTCTCTGTGCCTTTGTTGGAAGCTCTGACTCTTTCATATCTCTTACAAACTCATTGCCCTTTGTAAGATTCCAGAAGAATCCTTTCTGGTTCCTGTTAAAAAGAGTATTCTATTGCTTCCTCATAGTGCAATTCCTATAGCGTCGGAGGCGTTTTGTTAACGCTAAAAGCTTTTGTCGTAGGGTCTCAGGATGTTCTGTTATTGTTCTCCTCAATAGCTTGTGCTCTGTATGTGATTTTGTACTGATAAGGATGTTATCCACCTTTCTTCTCAGTTTTTCTGATGTATTTACTTTTTGAAATTGAGTAAGTCTCCCAATATCTCTTCTAATGTGTTCTACTCGATCCACCAGCCGTCTTTCCTACGATGGTATTCTTCTTTCACTTTGATCACTGCGGACAGTTGCTACGCAGCTGAAAAGCTTGAAACCGTTGAATCTTGAAGCCACAATTGCTGCACAATAAATTGCTGTGTGAACTTCTTCGAATAATTGTCTTTGTTCTAAATGCTGCGGCAGTTCTTTGTCATTCAAGACGCTGTTATTAGATTTCAATGATATATTGAAATAGACGCTGTTATTAGATTTCAATATTAAGACAATTATCATAATAATAATAATAATAATAATAATTATTATTATTATTATTATTATTATTATTATTATTATTATTATTATTGTTATTATTTTTATTCCATAACAGCTGACAATGTTGGTCTCTTTTTCGGCCGAGATTGTACCATATTATTTTAAAAAGAAAAGGTACAAAACGAAAAATACTACAAAGAAAAGGTAGTTTCCTTCCACATTAGTGTTAATGTAAATATTAGAGTGAAAATAAAAATGTAAATCATTTATATGTTAATTTTTTACACTAATTATTTTTAAATGGTGATTTTTTTAATATGTCCTGTGTTTCCGTCCCTACTTTAGCCAGAATAAATGCCTTTTCTATGCATATTGTAGTAAAAGTAAATGCCTTTTTGCCTACCTATTTTAGATAAAATAAATGCCTGAACTTCCGGACTCTAGCGTTCAGTTAGACATTTTCAAAAATCTCAGGCGGCGGAAGAGCAGGCATTGTGATCTGAGTCTCGTCACTCAATAAGGGTAATTATTATTATTATTATTATTATTATTATTATTATTATTATTATTATTATTATTATTATTATTATTATTAATTTAATTCCAACAGCAGACAATGCTGGTCTCTTTTTCAGCCGAGAATGTACCACATTCTTAGAGCTACTTCACATTTCTTCTTACAGTACCTTCCTGAGAAAATGGGCTGTGTCCCAACAAGGCTACCTTCTGAACTTCTGTTAATGATGTTTTTCCAGGTAATTTGTTTAAATATTGATCCAGTGGCTTTGTGGCGGTTCCTAGAGCTCCTATTACTATTGGCACTATTTCAGTTTTTCTGTTCCGTATTCTTTGTTTTTCTGTTTTTAAATCTGTGTACTCCATTATTTTTTCTGCCTCTTTCTTTGTTGCATTGTCATCTTTTGGTATTGCTATGTCTATTATCTTACGAATATTGTTACCCTTATGACGTATCACTATGTCAGGTTTGTTTGCTGTTATTTCCCTGTCGGTTATTATTTGTTTTTTTTTCAAAGGATTCTGGTCTTTTCACTTACAATGGGAGGTTTTGGATCATCCTTGTCTGCTACGTGTTTTACATATATTGTAATGAGCTAATTGGCACACTTTATCATGTAATATGTATTCATGTTTAGCAAGCGTAGGGCATCCTGCATCTATATGGTCTTTTGTTTCTTCATACTCCTGACAGTGTCTACATTTACTGTCAATATTTTCTTTGAGGATGTGTCTTCTGTAGTATTTGGTTTTGATGGCTTGGTCCTGTGCTGCAATTATGAGGCTCTCTGTTTCTCTTTTCAGTTGACCGAGTTTTAACCACTTATTATTATTATTATTATTATTATTATTATTATTATTATTATTATTATTATTATTATTATTATTATTATTATTATTATTATTATTATTATTATTATTATTCCAACACGGGGAGGGCCTCCGCCCACTGCCGAGTAGCCCTGCGTCACCAGGGCTCCCGCGCAGGCGAGGAATGGGGCGGGGAGTGGCGTCTGGGCGCGCACACGCGAGTACCTTTGTGCCGCCAACGAGCAGAGGGCATCAGAGACGCGTGGTGGCGCGTGCTCGATGAGATTTCATAATGACGAGGAACTGGCTGGATCAAAGGCTTCGGCGCGCGAGCCTGTGCGCGTCGCTTCCCCGAATTGATATTCCGAGCGGGCGGTGCGACCGAGCGGGTGCACTTCGCCGAGGGAAGTTCATATGCAGATATGGCGCGGATTTCATTGGGGGTGATTTTGCATCGGAGAGTGCGAGCGGCCGCTTTCGAAAATGCACATTCGTTGCGAAATAATTTTGCCGCTATCTGTTCGGTTTCGGAATTCTCACTCTGAAATTTAAAAAAAAAAAGTGGTAATCAGAGAGGTAAGATGCTTTGAGTTTATAGGTTTTATTGCCCTTTGAAATACTTTTGAATAATGCAGTTGAAGAATTGATTATTATTAATAATAACCCTAATAACCATTATTTCAGCCGTACAAACATTCAGTCAACATTAGGTGTATTTAAGGACTTCATGTGAAAAAATGCTACTAGTTTTACAAAAAAATTAGCAAAAATAACCCAATTCTTAACACGCGTAATAAATTTCTTGATAATTACAATAAATATTTTTATTATTAACGACGCTTTTACGTGAAATAAGGTATAAAATATTCCGAAAAACGAAATGCAATCTGATTAGCGTTTGCTGGCTATCAGGAAGCGTGAACTATTAAAATATTAATGCTCGAAAGAATACACTATACTTCTCGTTAGATTTTTACTTTCAAGCGCAACTCTTCTTATTTGTTGTATCATTTATGTTTGAGTTGCGTCAAAAGCTGTAAAAAGAATGTACGAAGAAGGAAGAACAACTATATTTAAAAGCCAAAAGCAAAGGAATTGGGAATCAATGTGTTTCCTTTGGAAATCATTTGTATAATGGATACAAAACACTATTCATTTATATTCCCATTTTTTTATTATTCTCCGTTCATTACACGTCCACGAACATACCCAGAACACTTCTTTTCACCGTAGGTATTATGAGAATACATTCCTCCATATTTAAAAAGTTAAGCGCTTGCTATATATGAAGAACAAATGAACGAAATGTAATCTCAATGAAGTTACTCAAAGTAGTTGATATTCCGTGATCACATACTAGGAATGGCGAGGCACGCTTATTAAATGATGAAGTGTTGAATGTTAACGTAAGCTAGATGTGATGTTAATGTAATCGAAATTTTAAAAGCATGTAATGACTTGACACCAGACAAAAATGACTTAGTTGCGTTAACTTAGTTTGAAGCGTTAACAAAATTTTGTTAAAAATCTAGCACACTGGAATATTTTAAAGGTAAAATGGCTACTTACATATCTCCCTCCAGTACAATTATAAAACACAAAACTAATTTCACGATATTATATTCTAGACGATATTCCATACCGCATTTAGACGAATATGCACGACACATATTACAGAGATGTATAAATATATACCAAATGAATTATTTGAAAGCATAAACGCCTTTGGGCAATATATTCGTAGATTTTTTGTAAAGAAAAATAATTAATCTTATATCCATAACTAATTAAATTACGGTCCGTAAATAACTGGCAGATCGCTTTCCAAAGGCCGATTGACGTTGTGCGAATCAGCCGATTCCAAGAGCCTGAAAGAGGGGAAATGGCAGAAATGGCGCGTAGCTCCTGATCTGAGGTTGCCTTGTCCCTTCGGGCGCCTGCCACCCACCCGAACGCCGGGGCGCCACCCGGAGGCGACAAGGGGCATCTGCTCATTACTCCACTTGCTGCGTCTTCCCTTGTATGGCTCCTCACATCAACCGAGTTTACTGCCATGAGCATCACATCACGTTGATGTTAATACAGGGTAGATATGGTGATAGTCTAAAAGGGATTCCATCATACGATAAATTAACTAGTGGTGCTATATTTTCTCGTACAAGTTAATTGAAGAGTTTAAGAGGGGCTTGATTTCTTGGACTCGTTTATTAATTGTAAGGACATTTTCTTGAGTTTAAGACAATAATAAACCTCAGTTATTAAACGCCAACGTTTTCGCTGCTATTCAGCTTTCATCAGGAATATTACAGAGGTATTTTCCGTATTCACTAAGTAAATTAAATTAACACTCGTTTAATAGTAGCCAATATCACAATTTTGAATAATTATGGACTCACCATTTTATTCCGGATCTCTCGGAATTATCCACATTCTAACGACACTTCCTTCTGTCATATTCCTACCTGCACTTCCTGGCCTTCAATTCCCATATTCACAGACCAAGCCACCTTGACACTACAACCGCCTCATCACTTCTTGTCTCTCTGGACTGTCCGTCAAGGCTGCCGGCTACGTCATTCCACGTTCTTTTCATTAAAAATTATTAACATGTTTTCGACGACTTTTTTGTTATTACCATTGCCAATATAAACACAAAGACTCCTAACATACTCCATGTACTATGTATGTGTTGTGTGTATTCACTTAAGTATTGTTTACATCATTTACTACTTATTACTATTTCATGTTTATTTTCTTTTAAAATTCTTTGAATAAACATTTTTGCCAAGTGGCAGGAATATGTTTGAATTTCTTTTCATGTTCTCGTTTTGGGTAGTTTTCATAAATCATTCGTTATTTGTGGTATTGAGCAATAATGTGAAATTAATAAGTTTCTATAAATTAACAATTCTCGCTCACAGGAGGACAGCTATTTTAACAGACGAGAATCTTTGTTAAACCTCCTAACCTGAACGTGGGAAGTTAATGCAATTATTGCACTCACCAGGTTATGAAATGAACTAAATTACGATTTAAAATAATTTTACACTCATATAAAAATTTTGAATCAGACTGGTGTATCATATCTTTTTAATGAATCAATTATTTGCTTTAGTGAAATATATGGAAATTAGCGGTGGTGCATTGGGGGGGGTTCACAGATGGCCGGACGAACGGACGGACGGACAGACGGACGGACGGACGGACGGACGGACGGACGAACGGACGGACGAACAGACGGACAAATAGACGGACGAACGGACGAACAGACGGACGAACGGACGGATGAACGGACGAACGGACGAACGGAAGTACAAAAGGACGAACGGACGGACGATTGATTGATTTTTTTCGTGTTTCCGGGCGCGTCAACTACTGTGGTCATTAATCCCGTTAGTGTAGTGCATGTTTTTGTCGGGAGATGGCGGTGATCTTCCCCCGCTGGATGGCGATATCCGGCGCCGACCTTCCGTCGGCTAGTGGGGTTTCCCCCTAACCAGGACTCTCCCACCAGCGGGGCACCGCCCCAGCTGGGTGAAGCTCTGAGCTCCCGACCGGTCTCCACGAATATGTGGTAGTGTAGTGCATGTTAGTGTGTGTGTGTGTGTGTAAGGGGAGAGGATAGGACAAGGAAGAGGAAGGTCAGATTGCGCGCGGTCCGTGGCCCATTTGGTAAGGTACTGCTCCGGCATTAGCCTGGTGTTGATCGGAGAAACCACGGAAAACTACCGACCAGAGCAGCCGGCCGCTAGAATTCTCCTCCAGACAGCGACTGAATTCGACCTAGCTGAAAAGCTAGTGTCGAAAATCCTGCCGCCATCACGACTCGAACCTAGGACCTGCCGGTCAGAGGCGCTGCAGTGACATCAGTTGATGTACTGAACAACCGCTCCCGGTGCGGACGGACGAACGGACGGACGAACGGACGGACGAACGGACGGACGAACGGACGGACGAACGGACGGACGAACGGACGGACGAACGGACGGACGAACGGACGGACGAACGGACGGACGAACGGACGGACGAACGGACGGACGAACGGACGGACGAACGGACGGACGGAACGGACGACGACGGACGGACGGACGGACGAACGGACGAACGGACGCGGACGGACGAACGGACGGACGACGGACGAACGGACGGACGAACGGACGGACGGGACGGATGAACGAACAGACGGACGAACGGATGGATAGACACAAATTAAAAATAAACACCTTTTCGGTATCCAGGGACTCCGAAAGTGAATTTCCGTTAAAACCTTGAAATCGATTTTCGGCAATTTTACATAACTTCCTTTTATATTATAGACGTGTGTATTATGTATTGTGTGACGTATACGAGAAATTAAAAATAAAACAACTGAAAAACTTGGTAATTCTTAGGCAAGGAATTTATTGAGAACGGATAATCGCCAAGTGAGTTTCGCATAACGCATTCAGTACTGTAGCCCAAGAATTTGGGGAAAAGTAAAAAATTGTTAAGTGTCTCTGCTACGGGTATTTTTATCTTTTGTTTGTAAAGTGTACATTCTTTGTCAATTTATTTTCTTACTATTAACATATACCATAAATGTTTAAAATGTAATAGCTTAAACCATGGCACAGAATTTCAATTCAAACTATGTCGTGTAAAAGTAGTGCAGCTACAACAGCAAGCATTTTCTCGTGTTAATAGTAACCGTTACGTAATATATTATTATTGCAGGTTTTATTGCATTAGTACTGCATTTTTCTGTTGAAAAAATCTTAATCACATTACGCTCGATGGCTTCGAAAAACTCATATTTTAATTTTTGAAAATCCGAAACTTTAAATGAAAATGGCAGTTTCGCTAATTCAATGTATCTAGATCGATACTTTCCAAAACGTTCAAAAAAGCAAAATGTTTTGCGTGTGACAGGATTTGAATTTAAGAGCTTATGTTCCAATAACCAGCAGGCTCACCGAGGAGATTTTGAGTGCTGCGGCGGAAGAACGCTTACAACGAATTGTCAATATTCAGTTGGTTCTGATACCTCGGAAAATTCTTTCAAAAAATACTATATTTTGAACTGAGTTCATGGAATGATTTAAAGATGAAATATTGAGGAATGTATTGCATCAAGAACGAAATCTCTTTTCTCAGTAGAGCCGGAAAAAAAGCATTCTGTTGTCGATCGTTCTCGCTGGCTTGCTTTCGAGGTCTCGGAGAGCATGCGAGCTCCTTATCTGTTTTTGAAATCTATGTTGATCTCAGTCAAGTATTGGAACTGTCGGAACCGTTCATTCACGGCTGTTCTCGGCAGTGTGGTATCGGTGGAGCATGTTTATATACAACGTTTATTAGTAGTTTCGGTGTGTTTTGCTTGTTAGAAGCACCATAAACTCTCAGAATGGAAAAACTAATTTAATAGAGAATTTTAATTAATTTTAATAAAAATACTGGTGACATTACAAGTGCACATATTTTCTGCATTATTTGTACCGCTTACGCAAAATTACGCGAGATATTCTGAAATTTTTCAAAAAAACATTATATTATTTAAATATTTCATTCTAAAGAAAATATTTCATTAAGATTAAGGCTCTATTGTCAAAATTAAAATTGTAAAACCTCTCCAAAAACGTTTTTCATTTTCACAAATGATTATTTTTGAAAATAAAGAGAGTTCAACGATAAAATGTACGAGAAATATAATAAAATGTACGTGCTCATTTTTTTTAAAAAAAATACGCATGAGCTTAAATAAACATCTAATTTTGAAAAGGATATTTCATTGAAGAAAAAATCAAATCTCCAATAATATATTTAAAGACCAAAATCATTTTTAAATTTTGCCATTATTCAAAATTCACAGATTTTTATAAAAATGGGACCTATGCTATTTTGAGAAGCGTAATTCACTATATTTGATAAAAAAGTAAAAAAATAATGCCATTTTTTTGAACATTTTTAAACTGTTGCTTCACGTATCCCTAAAATGAAAATATTCGTTTCAAATTCATAGGTCCTCGAGTTCGGCCAGATCAATTGAATGTCAATTTTGGAGAAGATCATCTAAACGATTTAGGCTAGGATGTTTTTCACGGGCAGATGGACAGACGTTTTGCCGTAAACACATTTTTCGGTTTCTAGTTTCCACAAAACGTGGATTGTGACTACCCAGCCTAACATAGAAGGTGATTTACTCCAAAAAGCTGCACGAAGTGTTCAGTGTTCGGTATCAGAACTCAGAATATGTGTTTTTCTGTCGAATAATTGCCAATTTTCACTTCAGCTTTGCCATACTTACTTTACTACGTAAGTACGTTTTGCGAGAATGTAAAAATGAAATCACGAAATATGTGTGCTTAAAGTTTTCTTTGACAATGGAAATAGAGGAATCACATGCTTAATAATTGATGTGTTGACGAGTAGGGGTATTGAAAAGATTTGTAGGATTTCTGTTTATAACTCTTGTCAATATGCTAAAATAGGATTGCAACGTGTTTTTTGCGATCGAATTTGAATTCAGGTTGTGTCGCCGAAGAGTATTCCATACCAATTTGTATTACATTGTTCAGTTACCTCCTCCACTGAAAGTGGAATAAAAAAACTATTTAAGGTATTTAATATAATACCTGCAATAAATGATGTCCGGTAATTTCTCCCGTATTTTCGTTATTTCAATCGCAAATTACACAAATCGCAAATTATATATATTCAATTTTGTAGTTTTGAAATGTTACCTTTTTGCAATTAAAAATTAAAATTTTTTTACCGTCCCTTATTACATTTAAGAAGAAAATTTAAAGAAAAAAATTTGGCTTTTAAGAAAAAAATTTACCACATATATTTGGCGCAAACTATATTACACAAAAACTCCTCATATTTTCGAAGAAGTGAACAGGAACTTATTGGAAGATCCGTCTTTAATAAACATATTTCATTCAAAAAATCCCTACCTTCAATATAATAGTTGTAGAAAGACGCCCAATCAAAATTGCACTTTTCCAATTTTCGAAAATCTTCTCAGATTTTAATGAACATGAGACCTTCACCATTCTTCATTACGCTATTAGAGAACAATGTTTGATCAAAATATTTGGTTTCTTTTTTGAGAAAAGTTTGGAAATTATTATAAAGCTTCTTGTAAAATATTTTCAAAAATAAAAAAAACGAGTTTGAACCTCCCAAGCAATGAGTTAGTGGAGATCGACCGGGAATATCTATATTCAAGAAAATCGAATGAACGGTTTTGCGCTAGCGTTGACTACACGCGGACAGACAACCAGACGTTTTGCCGTCAATAGATTTTTCGGTATCATGAACCCACAAAACATGGATTCGGGCTACACCACGTGTTTAATTTTTTTTCTATATATAGAATACTCTTTATACTCTTTTCCATCACCAGAATCCGTCAATATGAGTTTTTCTGCCGTTTCTCAGCCCACAATTACATAACTTTCTCTTCTTACCAAGTACCTTCTTCTTACGAAGCAGAAATTTAATTAAGACCTTCAATTTAAATATTACAATTAATGTACCTTCACGGATCACACTAAATTCGATGAAGGCAATCGATCAAATTATAATTAACAATACTACTCGATATGAAGTTGAAACAAAAGATTTAGGATACAGTTACCACGATGCACAAATTCTTACAATTATAAGAAATGCGAAAACTGACACAATAAATATTACACGCGTGAGTAGGTTGTTTACTAAAAGTAAAATAAAATGATTCATTGATTACTTGAAGCAGGAGTCATGGGACGGGAATTAAAATACTGTTGATACAAACCATACATATAATTCTTTTTTTTCAACGCTTTCATTTCATTTTAACACTTGCTTTCCTCTTTAAAAAAGGAAATTAAATATTTCACGGAAAAGCAATTCTTGGATAACCCAAAGGATTAGGACATCTTGTAAAAACAAGTGAATCCTTTCTTTCATTTCTAAACGTCATAACGTATCTCAAGATTTCCTTATCTACTTTAAAAAATACAAATCATTGTTAAGAAGTCATAAGGTCATTGCGTCATTGCGTCATAAGGTCATTGCGGTGGCGATTTGTAGCGGTTAGCGTATCGGACTGCTATACCCAAGTTCGCGTGTTCAAACCCGATCGAAGCCGTGGATTTTTAAGGGCGAAAAAGTCCTTCGTACGCCTTCCTTCGGAGGGGAAGTAAAGCCGGCTGTCCCATGTTAGTAGATTTACTGCATGTTAAAGATCCTCAAGCCTAAATGATGCCTCTCAGCTAAATTCAAATGGCCTGTTTCGTCGCCCAAGTAATACCTTCTTTTTCTTGTTCAAAGGAGTGTAACGAAATTTACGTGGTCAGACGGAAGAGCAGACCTCATGGCCTGAGTCTCGCCACGTAAAATAAGGCAAATTCAATTCAATAAGGCAGGCTAAAATCATGAAAAACGATCAGGATATTTTGAACTCAAATAAAAATACAAAAGCAATGTGGAATATAATAAAAATACGACTAAATCAACTACAAACCTTATAGAGAATGTTGTTTTAAAATGTAACGCTATAAATATGAACGATTCGGCAACAGTGGCTAGTCTCTTTAACCAATACTTTTCGAGAATTGCTGCCGATCAAGGGTCTTCAGCCACAAAATTCAATATCAGACATTTCCCCAAAAATTTTAGACACGATGTTCGTTTCCGAAACTTCTTCCCATGAAATTCTCAAAATAATCGGTAAACTAAAAAATAAATATTCAGCCGGTTTAGATGAATTCCCGGATTCTTTGTCAAAGACCTGTGCACCTGCCATTATACACCCGTTAACTCACATATTTAATTCATCGTTATGCACCGGAACGTTTCCAGATATTTTTAAAACTGCTAAGATTAAACCACTCTTCAAAAAGGGCAACAAAAATGAGATTCAAAATTATTGGCCTATTTCTCTTCTGTCGGTTTTTTTCAAAATTATTAGAGAGACGTTTTTACGTACGATTAATTAAACACGACGTACGTCTCATTAAACACGACGCGCTTTCAGATTGTCAACATGGATTCAGAAAATCAAAATCTACGGAAACAGCCAGATTTTCCTTTCTCAAAGATGATGCTTCATCATTGGACCAAAACGCAGCGCCTACTGGATTATTTTTAGATCTCTCAAAAGCTTTTGACGTTCATTGATCATGATATTTTACTTTCAAAACTACCTTCATATGGAATCCGTGGTACTGCCTTAGTTTGGTTACGTTAGTACGTTAAACAACGATCTCAGAGAGTGGAAATACCTTACTGGAATGATGGAACATTATGTACACACCTTTCCGACTCTTTGCCAGTTGCACGTGGTGTTCCTCAGGGATCAATTTTAGGCCCTATTCTCTTCTTACTATACGTAAACGATTTACCCTCGACAATTGGAAACGGAAAAACAGTTCGCTTTGCGGATGATACGAACATCTTTTGCAATAAAGAAACCTTAAATAGTACAATATCAGATTTTCAAATTGATTTCATAGAAACAAATTATTAGTAAATGAAAAGAAAATGGTTTCAATGCAGTTTTCCATTTTAAATAAACAATTCTGTACTCCATTCAAAATGAACGGTGTACCATTGATTGATGTTAAGAATACAAAAGGTTTAGGTCTCTGAATTCAGTCAAACCTGAAATGGAAAGTCCATTTAAATGAATTAAACACAAAATTAAATTCATTATGCTACGCGTTCAGAATTCTTTCAAATTCAGTCAGCCGTCATACTGCTCGTTGTGTATATTACGCGAATGTTCATTCCCACCTGAGATATGGCATAATATTCTGGGGAAATACATCTTATAGCTCCCAGACTTTTAAATTACAAAAACCAATTGTACGAATAATAACCAAATCCCACCCACATGATTCTTGTAAGTCTCTCTTTATTAAACTAGGAATTTTACCTTTACCTTGTCTGTTGATTTACGAATTAGTGGTTTTTGTCAAAAATGACTTGCTTAAGGGCGGGAATATATTTTCAAAAAACGCCGATGTCTATTACTATAACACTCGACGTAGAAATCATATTAATCGGGTGACAGTATCAACAGCTCATTACCAAAAATTCACATACAACACATGTACTACATTATTTTACAACACTTTGCCAGATGGCATTAAATGATTAAATTCGATAGAAAATTTTAAATCCAATGTGAAATCGTTTCTGCTGCATAACTGTTTCTATACAATTAGAGACTATGCTGAGCATGACATGGAAAGTAACATTAATTTTAAAAAAGATTTTTGATGCGTTATTTACCATTTGAACTGCATACATGTAAACAACCTGAAACAAGTATTGTACTGCAGCCTCCGGGTCTATGACCCCCATCTCGATCAGGTTTTTCGTCCAGTTTCCCTGATCCATTGAGCAAATGCTGAGATGGCCCCTTGTTTTGCTTCTGGCCATAAATGTAACCTCATTATCTGTGCACGTCTTCTAGAATTCAGTGGGAAATACAATTATTCAAATTATCGTTTCCATGTCAGGAAGTATTATTCCTTGGTGATGGATACGCTGGATAAGAGCCCAAAATTTATTGCTGATTTGTCCTTGGAAATGGATTTTATTACATCGGATCGGTTTTTTCTCAAAATTCAAGTAGTATATGGCTTAGTGTAGGAAGCACAAAATTTTTGAAAACGTGCACAATATTCACTTCCCCCATAGCACGCAATACACAGTTTTTTAAACTATTTTTGACGTAAATAAAATAAATAAAATAAATAAAATAAATAAAATAAATAAAATAAATAAAATAAATAAAATAAATAAAATAAATAAAATAAATAAAATAAATAAAATAAATAAAATAAATACCTTCGTAAGGGCGAGAAAGTAAAAAGGCAATTAATCTGAAATTACATACAGACGCTCTAATTTTATTTATAGAAGGTAGAAGAAATGAATAGATAATAGTTATTTGGAGTTTTATTAAGCACTGGAAAGTTTCTTATGTACCAGACAGTTATGTTAGATTTCACCATATTGTGAATGTTCAGAAAAAAAATTTAAAACGTACTTCTCTTGTATGTAAATAACGTTCATTGCAAACAATATGAGACGATACGTTAATTCTTATTACCATATTTTGCCTCAATGGTAAACCGTAATAATTTTTTGGCGACAAATCAAAATCAGTTAACTTCATTTACAGTGATATTGATTTAGTATTTCCATTTAAAGTTTCGAAACCCATTTGTATAATTTTTTCACGTAAACCGAAAACCTTTGTTGAATATTTTTGTTTGCTGAATAAAGTAATAGGCTGTTTGTATATAGGATCTTCTTTTGACCAAAAATTGAGAATTAAACTTGCCAATATAACTTATTTGGCTTTATGATTCTATTTACAAAAATGTATTTAAAAATTTAACAAATATAAAAGTTACTGAATTTAAGGAGAATAATAAAATGATTTTAAAAGTAATATTAATGAAGATACTCATTTAAATTAAAAAGAATAATTAAGAAATTAAAACTTTAATATTTCTTTAAAAATAAATAATGAAAAACAAAAAAGATTGTAACCAATCAGATTGTTTCTTATATACCTGGAAGATAGTATTTAACATGAAATATTAAAAAAAATACATTATTTTCGATTCAGCTCCAGAAATGTGGAATCCCAAACGACCACGTAACACCATTTCAATCTTAATCCTTTTTCATCACTAAGAACTATGTTAACAATATTTACACTTAACTTCAAGCAAGCTGATATTTAAAAAATAAATACCAGCTTGTATCTTATTCAGTGTCTCACTTTTATTAATATTTTGATTTATGACATTGTATAATTAATGGTAACGGTGTTGAACAAATCCCACTAATAAGGGTAAATAACTTCAACTCCTTCGGTTGCAATATTTTATACTGTGAAAAAATGATATTTAATATAAAAATTCGGAAAGTTCAGAAAATGTGCGGAACTATATAAAAGACGGTCAAACAGAAAGCACGTATAGATACCCTATTGAAAATTTATAATACAATGGCACTATAAACGATAACGTATGTATTTGAGAATTGGATCCTCAATAGAGCAGTTAAGAGAAAAATAGAGGCCGCGGTAATGAGATTTTTAGACGTTTAGCAGGCTATTCAATACTAGACCATAAAATAAACTAGGACATCAGAGATGAATTGAGACTATGAGAGCAGAGTGGACTAATCCACAAAATTGCTACTAACGTGTTTTTTGTTTGTTTGTTTGTTGTTTTTTTGGTGTAAGTGCAATCTTGAAAGTTGGACCTATCGACTGCGCATCAACCTTTTGCAATCGATTGTTATATGGCACCACAATACTGCTTTTGCCATCTTTAATTTCGTGCACTCTGCTGGAAGCAAAGTGGACTAACCTGAGGTTGGTGCTAACAAGAGTGCGTGAGATAATATTCGCCGGCGAGGGCAGTGTGTCAATTGTGCTGTTTTAGTGTGCAGTTTGTGAATATTTATTCAATTTTGCACAAGAGTGAATAGTAATAACTGTTATGAATGTATCTGAAGGTAAGTACTTCGTTTCGCAGTGATGATTCAAATGACCCAATCCGACTTTGTTTCTATCAAGGTACTTCAGCAAAATATAACAACCGGGAAAAACTCTGAAAAAGTAAGGTGGAGTGGTTGAAAATTCAATGGCTGCGATTTAGAAATTATTCTCCTAATAAAGTTCAATATAAATTTTCAAATAATGAAATGGTTAATTTTTAGCCACTTGATATTAGTAAAAGAAAATCACAACAGAAAATTCACTGCCAATCTTATATCCCAGTGGCAATATCATCATTGAAGGAAACAAAAAGAATCTTATTCAGTACTAACTAGAATCTTATTCTACTAACCTTTATTCTTCCAATACGTCATGATTTGTACAACAATATTCGATACAGGCCCTGGTGGTGAGCTACTAACCGATGACTTACTGACGAAAGAAGTTTAAAAATTGTTTTTAGAGGTCAATGTGATTTAACTGTATATTCTGTTATTATGTTCACAATTTTCTGTTCAAAATAAATGCGATAAACATATAGTGTTCTTACTTATTGCACCAAAATAGAACCAAAATCCTAAATGAACAAAGTGGACTAACCCACTTTAAACATCAAAATCCTAAAAGAGCAAACCGAACTAACACCCATTAAAAAGTACTTTTTAGTTATGATATGTTATGTGTTTGCATTTAAATGTAACTTCAGTCACCTTGTAACATGCCACAGTGACTTTAGTTTGCAATATCCCCAAATTGAATCATTTCATGTAACACAAGTTTCATGAAATATTCAAACCCACTTTTCTCCCATTTCCTTCAAAGTGGTTAGACTATTCTGACACTCATAGCCTCAGTTAAAGATCTTAAATCTTCAAGAGAAGGTTACTCTTGAAGACGGAACGGGCCAATAAGCTTAATCCATGATGGCATTGCTAACATTTCATCAATACACAGATTCACCTTTTCAGAAGCAAAACATTGCGTTATTTTAATAAAAATACTGTATTACTGCATAGTTACCTTGTGAGTAATGTAAATAAAACTAAAAGACTATGTTGTGATATAATGTATAATGAAAATGACAGGCACAATTCAAATTAACTGATCCTCCTTATATGAAGAAACATTGCTTATAGACGATTAGCAATGAATGGTGAAGATTAGAACATTTCAATCTCGCATCGTTGCTTGAATTGCGAGTGCCGGGGCGCACCCCGTCCGCCACCCAGGCGAGCGCCGGTGCCACCCAGGGGCGGACGAGCGGCATCTGTGCCCCCCGGGGCCTCTCCAAACAGCTCGCGGCGGCAGCGGCGGCGGCGGCGGCGGCGGCGGATTTTCCTCCAGTCACAAAACAGCGATCGCAGTTTATACGCGCACGCGAATTGCGCGTCCTCCAAACTTTCTGGAAATCCCTCTAATTAAGCCGAAACCGCCGCGCCGCGCCGGGCCCCGGCCGCGCCCCCGCCCCGCCCCCTTGCCGGCGCCGGGGTGTATTCCGACGATTTGACTCCGAAATGACCCTTTTATCCGGAGCCCCGCCGGAAAGAAGCCGTGATCGCTTTATTGGACTCCGCCAGACGAGGCGGAGGCGCAGCTCCAAGAGCGGAGGCCGGCTGGGCGCAGCGGCGCGGACGGGTGGGGAGGCGAGGGAAGGGGAGGGGAGCGGGCCGGGGAAACCTACGCCAGGCCATAGCGATGTTTAGCCGCAGGCGACTTCATATCGTGAGCTTGGAGAACAAACGGAACGGGAATTCAAATTCATAAATGTCGGCGCTTTACGACAGGCTCGCGTTTTACGGATCGCCTTCAAACAAGAGCGAGGGCGCGCCGGGGCTGCGGGTGAGAGCGGGGCCGGGCGGGGCGGGGAGCGCGCGGAGCGCAGGCGGGCGCTGAGGAAGGGGTGACGGGGATCCGGAACGAGAGGTTGCGGTGGCGGCGGCGGAGGTCGGAAGATCGCATTGAGGCTGGCGCGGGGAGCGGCGAGGGAGTGGGAATGGAGATGAGTGGATGGAAATCAGAGTCTGCGGCACAATTGATGGGATGTTTAAAGGAAAATGGGGTCGTGGGTGCAGGTAAGTTTCCGGAATAGTAACACGGATGAGTGCGGAAACGCTTCCTTTGCAGCGCGGACGGTTGCGACGGGAGTTGCTCTGTATGGCGCAAGTCATTCTTCGAATCTCGCGGAAGGCATACATGTTTCTTCCACTTTGGTGTTTACGTGGAGACACTGGTAAAGTAACACGTATGCCATTGTTATCTGTCAATTCATTAAATCAAAATCAATTCATAATTGCTTACGGACTGGCGGGATACGGTAATCTAGCCAATAGATTGAAAGTCCAATCAAAAACCAAACAAATACATTAATCAGTCACCTGTTGAATAACGTATACCAAGAAGATTCAGACGAATGCAATTTTTGGGAACGGGAATATTTGTCGCAAACACGTCACGAACGGGAGTTCCGAAGAAGTTGAAGGGAGCCGGGGATTTCTCAGAGGTGAGAGAAGTGTTTCCGAGGTGATTCGCGACGGCTGGAGGGCGTGTCGGTGTGGGGAGGTGCGCTGAGGGCGGGGCAGTGGAGAGGGCGACGGTGCGTTGGGGAGGGCGGGGAGAGCCAGGGGCGGGATGGGCGGCGCCCGCGGCCGCCCGTCCACCATTGTGCGCTATTCCGGGCGGCGAGGGCGTGTGCCGGCGGTGGCCGTGTGCGTGCAGCTGCTGCCGCGTTGCGCCGCCGCCGCCGCCGCCGCCGCCCCGCCCCCGCCCCGCCACCGCCGTCGCCGCCGCCCGCGATATGTGGGCCGGCGGATATAAAATGAGAAATGTTGACGTTATCTGCCACCCGCGCGCGCACTGCGTTTCTCCTGCTGCTTTTGTACAAATACGCAGCGCGAACGCGCGCGCGGGCGGGCGGGTTGGGCGGGCGGCGCCCGCGGTGGAAGCGGCGTCATCCTGAGCCCCTCGCCTCGTTCCCCGCTCCGTTCCCCGCTCCGTTCCCCGCCCCGCTACCCGTCCCGCTCTCCTCCCCGCGTTCTACCCTGTGGCCCGCTCTGCTCCGATCTCGCCGCGCTCCTCAATCCACACCGGGCTCAGCTCCCTTCCCCGCTTCCCACTCCGCTCTTTACTCGCTCCCGGTTCCTGTCCCCGCTCCGCCCCGCTCCTTTCCATAATCACCGCCGTTCCTCGCACCGATCCGTGCCTCGCTTTCCACCCCGCAGCTCTCTCGCTACCCTGCGGTTCACTTTGCTCCTTTACTGCTTCCCGCTCCGCCCCTCACCCTCAATCTACACACTGCTCGGCTCCCTACTCGCTGCTGGTTCCGTTCCCCGCTCCGCTTCCAGCCCCGCTCCTTATCGCAATCACCGCTCCCTTCCTCGCCCCGGTCCCCGTATCGCTCTTGCCCCGCTTCCAGACTCCTTTCCCACCCCGCTACGGTCCCGTCCAAGCATCACGCTCCTCTCTCCACCCCGCGCCCCTCTCTCCCTGCCTGCTATCTCGCGCCCTGCTTCGCTCCTGGGTCCGTTCCCCGCCCTTCTTCTCGCCCTACTCCTCAAACCGCTCCTTACTGCAATCATCCCTCTGTTCCTCCCGCTCCGCTCCCCGCCCCTCTTCTCGACCCGACCGTCCCACCCGCCAGCAGTGAGGTCGCCGGAAGGAAATGGCTCATTTCTAGGCTAAATGGTCCAGAGGTTTCCTCCTTTTCGCTTTTTTTCTCCCTTTTGTCGCCTCTTCTCCCACTCTTATCTCTTCCTCCGCTTACCTCGGTTTCACCTCGTATTCTTCTTTTCTATTTCGTTTTCTCACATTTCTTCAATCTTTTTCTTTACTTTCAGGCGATTTGTGTAAATTATAACTTTCTTGTTATTTGATATGGCTTTTTCTTCCTTTTTGATACTTCATTTTTCTGAATGTTAATTTTCTCTCCATTACTTATTCCATATATACTTATCTACGTATATCTCCTGTGCCTGTAATTATACTTAATCAGTTTTATTTGTGTTACCTATTTTTAGACTTCCTTGTAACTGTTAATTTTTGTGGGGTGTAATTTTTCCTTACACGTTTTTCCTATTAGTCCTTTGGAGTGCTTGATTTATAAAATTTTAGATACCAGAACTCTCCCCAAATTAATTAATAATTTAATAGAAATAGTTAAATATTTATAATGTAATTTAATAATTATTCCCGAGCTACCGGAACGCCGTACCCCGCGTCCCGCCAGAAATCAAGCCCTGGTCTTTTGATATAACTACTGGTTTCAAGTGAACCAAATTGAGATAGGTATAGTCAATGCCATTCAGTAAATCAGAATTATCAAAATATTGAAGTGTTAATGAACATAATGTTTATAAAGTTTGACTGTAATATATATGCAGACTTTACTTAAATTCTAGTAGGCATTTTGTTATTCGAATATACTCATATCCTATAAATTTGTTCTATGAACTGTGAATTCGCGCTGCCATAGCTAGAAAACAGGCTTTGTGGTCCGTGCTTTGCCATTAATAATGATACTTTTATTACACTATTTTCAGTATCGATAATTCTGCATAAATGCATAAACTGTACAGACAGTCGTAGTGTGAATGTGTATTTTGAAACCGTGTACTTGGTAAAACCTCATATTCTGAATCCGTTACATTTGCAATATCTCACGTCGATCATAAGCGTTTAGTGTTGTAAGCTTCCTAGTAGCCTGCCATGAGAAGAAAATAGACGCATTGGTGGTATTATGAGTCACCGAATGTGTCAGCATCGCTTATTTGCCAGTTCTGGAAGAAACAGCAGCTGTAGAAGTGATACAGCTGGAACCGTTAAGACAGGTGTTTACAGGAATGGGAGGAACATAGCATTAAAGGAACAGTAACTGGTTAGAAATTTGAAGACTCATCTGACGGCAATAACATTCTCGATAGCAATAGTGAAGTCTCCAGTTCCTTTGTGTTTATACGAGTGAAGCGCTTAAAAGTATTAAGCTCTAAAAAGAAATGTTATTGTAACTCTCGAAAGGAAACCAATCGCACTACTTATGAATATCCTATCAAAATGTAACAAAAATGTTTTCAGAAGGATGTGCTACAATATTAACAAACCAACTCCTATTTTAATTTATTCATCTCAGGAAGTAAGTTTTAAACGTGTATATATACAGGATCTCCAGGGAGGAAACATCGAAACTTCGAAAGTAAGCTCTTAAGTCAATTGTAAGCATATTTTGTGTAATAAACTCCTCGGATATTCCGAATGGTTGGACCGCAATAAGCGCTCAAAAGTTGGTTTAAAAAGATACTTTCTATGTAAAAATCTGTATTCCAGAAGTATATAATCACTACAGAAACATGCAAATTGTTTATTATTTACAAATGAAGATAATATATTTGTTCAAACAGAAAAATGAAATCAGAAGTAAAAAAGGAGTCGAATTGTGAAAATTGGATGTTTTTTATTTCTGTGTTAGACACTCTCCAAAAATATAACGGAAATCTCAAAAAGATCTCATTTTGGAGATTACACCATATGTAACGTAACTCGTTAGTCTGATCCAGGCAGATTCGTGGACAACTGTAATGCGCATTTCTGAGCAATGCGTGTTGCTGGCTGCCTATGATTCTAGTAGTTTCTAAATATCATAATCTGCGAAATTTTATTTTCTTGCTTTTGAATCTACTAGATACAAAATTAATTCCCCTGGCGAAGGAGGGCTAATTTTCTTTCGAACAGTAGAATACGCTCTGGATTTTGTGACTACGGTTCCTTATAAATAGTATAAAACCGTTATATTTCCATGATGTACTGAAGGGATAGAAGTGCAATTTGATGATAATGATAAAGGACGTAAGAAGATTCTATATTTACATTTGATTGAAAACACACCCGGTTATTGGCGAAAAACTTTGATGAGTCCAAACAGAAAATCTAGAACGCGCGATGAGAAGTAGGATTCCTAGAATCGAATAATAGTTTGAGAGCAATCAAGAACAAAGAAGAGCCTCCGTTGTTGGTCTATTGAACTACAATAAATCTGCTTCGAAATGTTCATGATTGCTAATAAGGACGACTGATTGATCATTAACAAATATAGCTGTAAGAACGCAACGTTGCCCGGGTATTTATTTACCGCAATCCCCTGTTAGATAGGAAAGGTAGTGACTATATCAGTAGTGTAAAATGTAATGTAGTGTAAAAAAGTAATTCCTGAACCGCCTCGCCTCTTCACCCGTTCTGTCTCGCCTGACCACGTCATGCATTCCCTTCCTACCTCGCTCGGGCCCTGGTGAATAAGCCCCACCCTCTCGCCTTGTCGGCATCACAATTTGTCATATGTAAATGCTTTACTGTTGTACAAAAATTCCTATTCATTCCCACAAAGACACCAATAAATACACATTTTCAGGAAATGAATTTAAAAATAACTTATTAGCTCTTACATAAATCGTAATAGGAATCTACTTTTATACTTCAAATTTCACAACTCTAGCTTGTCGTTTCGGTTCTGCATACATTGATTTATTTTCTTCTAAGAGGCAGCAGATTTACCCATATTTTCATCTATTTACAATAAATAGGTATCTTAATTTAGCAACCAATTCTGTTTGTTTCCACGTATTTTGAGTGAAAGAATGTCTATGTTAGTTTACATATTTTACAGATTTCCGGTATAAGCAACAATTTACATATTTACTTCTCATTGTAATTTTTACATTCTCCCCACGGGGTTGAGAGAAAGTTGTGTAATGCTGCGGAAAAAAACCGCGAATTTTTGGCAGAAAACTCTTATTATAGAGCCATGGAAACGAAAAAGCGGATAAATCCAGTTGCTAAATTTAGAAAAAAATCTTCTAACACGTGGTGTTGCCAAAATCGATGTGCTATGGGTCATTGATACCGAAAACTCGAGTGACGGCAAAACGTCCGTCCATCCGTCTGTCTGTCCGTCCGTTTGTGAACAATGCTAGCAGTTAAACCGTTCAACTGATTTTATCCAAAATTGATATTCCCCAATCGATCTGGCTGATGTCGCGGCTACTTGGATTTTAAATAGATATTTTAATTTTCGGAGGAACTTTACATGAAGCTCCTGGAACATTTTCCAAGTATTCAAAAAAATTGCTTCATCGTTTTGAATTAAATTTTATGGTTGAATAGTGTAAAGGATGTTTAAGAGAGTGATGTAGATCTCATGTTCATTGAAAACCCTAATTTTTCGAAAATTGCAAAAGTTCAAGATTGTTTCGGAGGCTTCCTACAACTAAGATATTAAAGACACAGATTTTCGCTTAATGACATTTGTTCTTTAAAATAGATTTTGAAATAATGGCATGAACAATTGTTCGAAAATTTGAGTACTTTTCAATAATTTTGCGTGAAAATACGGGGGAGAAAATACCTGCTGTTGTACTACCACTAGTTGACATTATGTTATATTTTTGCGTAGAGAATGAACATCGCAAAAATGAGCAACGTATGTTACAGAATAAGTATAAAAAATTTCCTGTGAGATCCACTCTTTTCAACATACCAGAAAAGGTTAAAAAAGTCCGTCTGGTCATATCTGCAAGATATTAAGAATATGACTTACTGGCCAAAATTATGCTATGCTTAATATTTGTACTTTTGTTCCTAAATTTGTACAGATAAAAATATAATGAAATTTGTAGCCGGGTCCGATTACGGTGGCAGCCACGGAGTTTCCGGGTTCTGTCTTGACCATCGTTTTTTTTTTAAATTCATGTTGTGACATAATGGGGCCTATCTGAACCACATGAATTACTTTCAATTCTCTATCCTTCCAGAGTCCTCTCCCTACCGGAATATTGTGTGAATTGTATATTAATTTGACTGCCTGACCGGTAGCGGTAGCTCAGTGCATCAACTGATGTCACTGCAGCGCTTCTAACCGGGAGGTCCTAGGTTCGAGTCCTGACGGCGGCAGGATTTTCGACACTAGCTTTTCAGCTAGGTCGAATTCAGCTGCTGTCTGGAGTAGAATTCTCGCGGCCGGCTGCTCTGATCGGTAGTTTTCCGTGGTTTCTCCGATCAACACCAGGCTAATGCCAAAGCAGTACCCTACCAAACGGGCCACGGACCGCGCGCGATCTGTCCTTCTTCCTTGTCCTATCCTCTCCCCTTACACACACACTTACACTAACATGCACTACACTACCACATATTCCGGGAGACCGGTCGGGAGCTTAGAGCTTGTCCCGGCTGGGGCGGTGCCCTGCTGGTGGGAGAGTCCTGGTTAGGGGGAAACCCCACTAGCCGACGGTAGGTCGGCGCCGGATCTCGCCATCCAGCGGGGATCACCGCCATCTCCCGAGAAAAACAACATGCACTACACTAACGGGACTAATGACCGAAGTAGTTGACGCGCCCGGAAACACGAAAAAATCAATCAATCAATCAATTGACTGCCTGCGTGCCAGGAGAAATAATGTGTCTATGGGTGCTATGTGAGTGCACTGTAATAGGGTTCCTTTGACGCCGCGCAATACGCTTACAATGCACTCTCGGCAGGAGACACTTCTCGGCAGCAATGGGCTTTCGAGCAACCGCAGTTACAGAGTGGGGACTAGCATCGACGTTCCCTATGGTGTAAAATGGGAGCGTTTGATTAATTAGTGATTCCGGGAGCGTCAGCTGCTAAAGTCATTAGCCCCGTGAGTGTAGTGATCTTCCCCCGCTAGACCGGCGCCGACCCCGCTAGATCGTCGGCTAGCGGTTTTCCACAACCAGGAATCTCCCACCAACGGGGTACTTCCCAGCCGGTACAAGCTCTAAGCTCCCTACCGATCTCCCAGCATACGTGGTAATGTAGTGCGTCAGTGTAAGTGTGTGTAAGTAAGAGTTGATGATACGACAAGGAAGAGATAGGAAAGATCGTGCGCGGTCCGCGGTCCATTTGTAAGGGTACTGCTCCGGCATTCACCTAGTATTGATCGGAGAAACCACGGGAAACTACCGATCAGAGCAGCTGACCGGTAGAATTCTCCTCCAGTCCGCGATTGAATTCGACCTGCATTGACATAAGTTGATACCCTGAGCCACCTCTAAAAAAGGAGCGTCATCGGATTAAGCTGAACGGTAAAGGTTAAGCTTACGTTAAAATGCCCTATGATGATGATGATGATAATCAAATTCGTAAGCATCAGCAAATTTATTTTGGTTAATTAGAGGGAAATGACATTTTAGTATTTGTAAATTAAAATGTAATTTGAAAACGGTCGACTCAATACGTTTATAATATATGAAAGGTTTGATGTACCACCTAAAATTGAAAAACGGAAATAATAAAAATTTGTATCGCCTAAAATATATAACAAATTATTTGAATAACAATAGTGTGTAGTGCATTCCCATGTTTTATGTAATTCAACATTAATGATGAAACATTTGGATGATAATAATAATAATAATAATAATAATAATAATAATAATAATAATAATAATAATAATAATAATAATAATAATAATAATAATAACAATTCCACTTCCAGGATACAGAGATCACTTTTTCCAGAAATACACATCCAGAAATCGACATAAGCGAGCAGAATTTGGGGGATAGAAGGAATATTATAATCAAGAATGGCTATCTGACAACTACAGAATTAGAAAACACACGTCGAGATGTTAGGACTGCATTACAGAAAAAATATCCGGAGGAAATTAATGGAAGGCCCAATGATACTACATGTGCGTTGACGGTGGATGACGGTATCGAAAGTCTTCAATTGATATCAGACAATGATAACTCTATCTCTACTGAAGAACACGAGCAAAACACAGTGCATCAAAAATTCCATAGCCTTCTCGAATATTATCACATACAGAACCTTCAAATAGACCAAACATCCGTGTCCTAAACAACATTGGGAAACCTTCACATACAATGAAAGAAGTAAATGATGTTTTGGGTCAATATATAAATGACACTCATGTCTTGATAGAAATATATCTTGCAATATAATGTGCAGAACTAGCTGTTATCGAGTTAAATGGACAGAAAACATACCAACAAATTCTTCGGAAAGAAATAATAAGCAAAAGACTGTATCTTGGAAGATAAGACTTGAAAAAAGCATTGATGATCTAGGTGCAAAGATATAACTTATTACTGAATATTTTAACAAGAACCGTTCGAAAAGAGTTGTCATGAAAGTAAAAGGCATTTCAAGAAAAGCTGCAATTATTCTAACATGCCCGGAGTGTTCTCAGTTTCTTCTTAACCTCAGAGATACACTAAGGCAAAGCTAAAGGAGCAAGACTCAGACTAACCAAGAGTAAACAACAAAAGTGGATATCCACAAAAACAGAAAGAAGTTCTTTAGGCAACTTGAACTGGGTTTAGACAGTATAAATAGAGAGAATAATCTCACCGTAGATGTCAATGATGTCAGTAAATTTTGGAGTTTGTTGTGGACGGATCCAACTGCTGTTGTGGACAGATGCGAACTGGATCAAGAAAATTGAAACAAAGCAGATAGAAATAATACCAATGGAAAAGAGGAGATTTACAGCTGAAGATATTGTAAGGGTGCTAAAGAAGAAGAATTGGAAGGCACTAGGTCCCGATAAAATCCAGAATTTTTGGCTTAAACAACTAGTGTCTGTGGATGGAGCTGTAGCTAAATGTTAGTCCGAAGCACTAGCCGACCCCGAAAAAAATCCCTATCTTTTTAACTGAAGGGAACACATGTCTGCTGTACAAGAATGGGGACTCGTCAAAGCCCGAAAACTACTGGCCAGTCACGTATTTATCTGTATTGTTGTTTACTGCAATAGTAAATGAAGAAACCTACAAACACTGCGAAGCAAACCGCATTTCGGCAGAAGAACAAAAGGGATGTGTCCGTGGAATCCTGGGCTGCAAACAGCAGCTCACCATCGACGCTATAATACTGAAGCATGTGCAAACTGAGAACCGAAATCTACATGAATGCTACATAGATTAAACCAAGGCATACGATTCTGTCCCTCACAACTGGCTATTGAAATTTCTTGAAATTTACAAGATCTCTCCGGGAATTATTAAATGCTTGGAGGCGATGATGATGACGTGGAGAACAAACCATATTGAAAATAGAAAAATTGCATCCATTAAAATTGGAAGAGGAATAGTGCAAGGAGATTCCCTCTCGTCAACGTGGTTTTGTTTAGTAATCAACCTGCACTATCGCAAGAAAGCAATTTTGGGTTCAAGATTGTTGCGGCGGTGTCCGTCACACCAAAAAGCGCGCCGCAGAGTCGGAGCGCTATGACGTCAGCAAGCGTAAACTTTGCAGCCGAGCAAAGAAGGAGCTGGCCAATGGGGACGGAACGGCCGGCGCGCGAAGCCTCTACGAGGAGGCGAGTCTTCAGCGCGCAGGAAGATATAACGGGCAGCCGCCGGGGTAGCGGCAGAACAGTGTACCGAGTGTAATTTGAGAGTTGATAGTATTGAGTATAGTGATTGTGACCCGGCAGTGTACTAGGCGATTCCTTCGGATTAATTGTGTGACTTCGGCTTTGGACTTGGACTTCCACAGAACATCTGGTGACTCGGCTATGTTATATTGGTTTCTCTCTCTTTTGGATTTTGGTACATTTTGTAACAACAGCGAAACTGTAATAAAAATCTTGTTATTGTTAACTTGCTGTTTTTCCATACATAACAAAGATAAAGTATGATAAAAAGATTACTCATCTTTTTATGGATGATCTGAAACTCTACGCTAGAGCCATAAAATAACTTCAATCCTTGATAAACACTGCGTCTATCTTTAGTAAAGATATTAACATATCATTTGCTATAGACAAATGTGCTATTCTCAATTTTCGAAAACAGGGAACTGTAGAACCCCACCAACAGTTCCAAGGTATTGAAGAATTGGAACCGGGTGCTGTGTATAAATATAGTGGAATATGACAGAACTCTACAATTGAACACATCCAGCTAAAGAAGAAGGTCACGGAAAAGTACCGGAGTAGAATAACTAAAGTACTCAACACAAAATTATCAGGTAAGAACATTATGACATCTATCACCACCTGGGCCGTACCAACATTAATCTTTTCTTTTGGAATAATTAAGTGGTCTGATTCTGATTTAAATTAGTTAGACCAAATAACAAGACACACTAAATTCTCATGTCTGCATCCCAACTCTCACAGACTCTACCCCGAAAAGTTGGAGGAAGAGGCCTACTGAATAATAATATTTATTCTAAAATTCTGTTTACATAGCTAACGTATGGCCTAGCTTATAAACTAGATACTTACAAACTAATCTAAATCTACTTTGTCTTACATCCTGACTTAATTTAACAACGAACATTATTACATTATTTACAGTAAGCAGTACATACACATGTAACACAAAAACATACGCTTATAAACATCATTTAAACCGCGACTGCACAAGTCATCCACAAACCATCCTCTCTCATCGATTACAGGGGTATTGTCTTTATGTTTAGGCTCGCCTGTACTCGACTGGGATGAGGTCATCTTGGGCAATGTGGTGAAAATAGCACGCAGCGCTCCCTGCTATAGCCTCGGCGACAATGCGCTCACGTAGCACGCGCATCTTTTCGCCAGTGGTAAATTTACGGAGCAGCGCTGCACTTGACCCACACCACTCGCCCAGAGCTCCTACCACGATGGGAAGGAAGCTGACGTCCCGGAAGCTCCTGGCTGCTAAGAAGGGGCGAATATGTTCGTATTTCGCCGCCTTCTCATTATAGCGTTCACCGAGGCGCCCCGGATATGCTACGCAGACCGAGGCGTCGACGACGATCGCTTGATGGTCCTTAACCAGCACCAGGTCCGGACGGTTCCGCCCTCCGATGGTTTGATCTTCGAGAAGCACCGTCCACCCACTCGCGACTGCGGCTGCTTTAACGTGTTCCAGTATTCTATTGTGGCGCAGCCGCCAGATCGCGGAGTGGGAGCGGCACTCCGAGATGACGTGGGCGATCGTTTCGGAGGCGGGGGAGTTCATGTTATAAGCATGCTTGCAGCCGCGGCTGCAGGAGCGCTGATCCCTGGGCCGCTGGGGTTGGTGATTAAGCAGCCGGGAAGAATTGAGGCGTGCCGAATGAATGAAATTGTAAATCAACGGCCTCATATTCACTCCCGACCGCAAGAAGAATGTTGATTCTTTACCAACTCCTTTAAGTGCTGCCGCGAAAATACCTTGCTGCGGTAACTCCCGCCACAACTTAGCGTATGCTTTCTGGAATAGGCGGCGTAGATTTCGGACGAGCAAGTGACGGCTGCGGGCGTTAATGCGGCTGCCTGTGGCTTCCACGACGTCTTGCTCCTCCACGAGTTGAGTTTCCTCGGCGCGTGGGCAGGGGAGGGGTGGGGCGGTAGCGCCGAGGAACGTGGCGAGCGCCTCCACGTCGCTGTTATCTTCCAATGTAGCACTACTCGGAAGACCTTGGGGATCTTGCTCACTGGCGCTCCGTTGCAGGTGGTCACGTGCTCGGCTGCGAGTACTCGTGCCGCTCTGGGGGAGAGCGAGGGGCAGCCGGTTGCCGCTACCCGCGCCTCGTGCTGCATCCACGCAGCTGGCGTGAGGGGCGTACCTAGTGTCGGGTGATGTGCTCGATGGAACCCAGGACTGCGCCGGGGCGATGCCGCCGGCTGCAAATGGCGGGGAAGGTTGCCGCTCGTGGCCGCTCGGCTCGCTCGCTGCTCTTGGCGGATTTCCTGTGCCGCCGTCCATTGTGGATAGTGCGTGCCAGGTGCTCGCTGGGGATTTCGAGATTGCTGCACGTTGTGGCGGGCCAGGGATGTCATTGATCACGGCGGGAGGCAGGCGGAGTAGGGGAGGGGTGTCTCTCTGTGCGATTACAGGCGTTGGCACTGGTTATGTAGGACACAGGCACTGATTATGTAGGAAACTAGAACAGAATATGAAAAGTAAACTGATGAACTCCTCTGACCTAATTATGCAGCAAGTTAATGAAATTGACATAGGTCACACGCCACTGAATCTTTCTTGTAACGCCACGAAAAGCATTCTAAATACACAAGAAAAACTACAATCTTGGAAAGAGAAAATCCTACACGGAAAATTTCCCAATCATCAGGAAGAACAACATATTAATAAAACTACGTCACTGCATTGACTAATAAGTGGATATTTATACCCAGAGACTGAAGAGTTTGTAATGGTTATCCAAGATAGGGTTCAGCGAACCAAAAGCTACAAAGAAATGTTATGAAAATGAATGTGATAGACAAATGCAAAAAATGTGAACCATATAGCGAATCAATTGAGCACATTATGGCGGGCTGTACGGCATTATCAGACAACGCGTATCTTGGAAGACAGACCAACTCGCAAAATCGATATATCAAGAACTCGCTGTTAAACACGGGTTGCTTGACACTTCTACGCCGTATTACAGATATTGTCCAGCACCTGCATTGGAAACAACCATGTGATGTATTGGGATCGATTTGTTATCACGGACAAAACAGTGGATTATAACAGGCCTCATATCCTTCTCATTGATAAAACAAATAAAGTAGTCTCTATAATTGATATTGCAGTTCCTCTGACCCATAACGCCAGGAAAACTGAATTAGAGAAGATCAGGAAGTATTGCAATGCAATTGAAACAGATCTGGCGGTTGGAGAAAGTTCTCGTATATGCCTTGGTGATCTCATCGGAAGGAGTGATGTCGAAAACATTTAAAAAGAATTTGAGAAATTTGGAGCTACCAATAAAATTGCCAACTGTTGGACAAAGGGCAGTCTTATTTCAGACTTGTCACATTGTTCGAAGGCTTCTACAGTAAGCTCAAGTGGGATATGGTGAATTCCCTTTTCATAAGAGCAGAATCTGGTTCTAAGACACCACAAGACAGATTCCTTTTGCCTTTAACTTTAACTGATAAAGATAATAATAATAATAATAATAATAATAATAATAATAATAATAATAATAATAATAATAATAATAATAAAACAGTGATTCATAATATTGGATTTTGAAGACGCTGAAGGTCTATCGATTTTATCCTAGACTTATTGACTTTTCCAAGCCTAGTACGATGTACTGGAGTACCAGGTTACTAATACACAGAGCAAAGTAAGTAGTAGAAACAGAAAGTATTCAGATTATCCAGGGAATTTCTCCCGTTGGGCTCGATGAGGAATAATAGCAAAAATCTATGCCCGGTTTGCCTTTGCAAATCGTTTTTATTACTTTGTAGCGAATTTTCCTAATAAACTCGGGCCAAAAATGCTCTTTTTCATCTGTATTCAGGTATATGGGTTAGAGAAGGGATCCCAAAATTTAAGAAAACCTCCATAGAATACACTTATCCTCATATTACGTCAAACAAGTTATCACTGTTTTTGAAGTTAAATAAATAAAATAAATATTCGCATTACTTTGATCCTACTATCTATAGAGTTCACACTGACTGGTTACAATCTCCATGGTATGAAAGACCAGAATCACAGTTGTTTAACATGGATTATCTTTAAGTTTTTGCAAAGAATAAAACGATTCTCTCCCAAATGCTGTCGTCAATGATTTTAGCAAATTAAATCTGCATAAATATTGGTCTTGACAAATTGTTCTTGACAATGTGGAATGTGAGACTTGTCTTGCAGTCCTTTCTGAACTCCATAATTAAAATTGACGATGGCTGTAGCCGAGTACAGTTCCCGACTAGTGGACTAGAGTGAGCAAGAAATTTGAATCATGGATCAAAAAATCAGAAAACTGCTTACAATGAATTATGCCGCTCACCCTCCAGCATACATGGACTTTATTTGTCACGTGAGAAAGGAGGAAGAGGCTTCAGACAAATGGAAGCCTCCTGGAAACCTCCAGTGCAATAGTCGGAATGGGAAAGTATGCAGTTAGTCATCAAGATGGTCTACTAACGAGATGGTCATTAAATATGGCCGAAAAATGGAAACAGGGGCACTTTAAGTGTATCAAGATGCATTGCGAGGAAAACTATGCAAACGCGCAGAATAATACAGAAATTGAACTTCCGATGCTGATTATCACGAAATGTGAAACATAAAACATGTTAAAGAAATTGGGAGATGCAAAACACTCCATGGACAATATCTAAATAGAATGGGCAAGGTACATATCAATGAAGATCAATCAATGGCTTAAAAGGGGAAGAATGATGCCAATATCGGAAGCAGTTGTAGTAACTGCCGAAGATCAGACGTTAAGAACACATTATGTTAAAGCACATTTTGGTAAAATTTTTGAAGATTAAATACCATATTTGCGAGGAACAAGAAAAAACCATTAATCATATCGTCTGAGCTTATCCAATTCCAGCAAAGACCGAATACATGAAGAAACACTATAGGGTGTGTAGTTGTCGCCACTAGCAGATCTGCAACGCCGTCGAAGTTCCAAACATATGCTCAAGATGGTATGAATACACACCAAAACCGGTGACGTCTGTTGGACTTGTACAACATTGTACAACCGACAAATTCAAACTAATCGATCGATAGAGGCACACAAACTAGATATTGTTGCCCAAAATTTGGAGGAAAGAACGTGTCTACTTGTAGATATTGCTTTAAAAAACGTCGTAACCAAGGAGGCAGAGAAAGATCTTTAATACAAGTGTTTGGATATCGAGATCAGAGGAATGTGGGTCGTAAAAGCATACGTCGTCCCGTTAGTTATTGGAGCTCTGGAATTTGTGTAAAAACTTGGCTACATTTTGTGCATAGAATTGTGGAGGCAACGACAGCCCTCAGATCTGCTCCTCAGGAAGCTGGTTGCAACTTAGAGTAGTTTTTATATTCAACCAACTCATAACATTTTTGGTCGTGAATTAGAGGAATAATAATAATAATAATAATAATAATAATAATAATAATAATAATAATAATAATAATAATAATAGTAAGAAAAAAACGTCTCAATTAGGGGAATGAAAGAACCCTCTCTCAAATTTCTCTGGAAAATTTATTCAACAATGACACCCGAATGAAATTTAATATCGACAAATGAACAAAACTCAAATTAAGAGCGGCAACATCATAACGACAGAGTATTGACCTTGGATACGCACACTGTGATTCAAGATTTTAAATCAGACAACAATACAAATATCCAGACATTAAAAAGTATGGCATCTTAAAAAACACATGAATGATAGAATTCAAGAAGTATATTCAAGAAGAGCTATATTCGTCCTATAGTTCGCTTTGAACTGAAATAAATTTCCGCAATAAGCCGAACGGCAGCATTTGTTGCCGAGTACAGCATTGGGCTCATGGACTGGACTTAGAAAGAAAATTCAAAGTAGATAAACTGGACCAACACTACGGCAGATTAAAGAAAATTTGCAAATAAAAGCAAAAACAAAAGCACTGCTGAATAATTCGAATCGCTCTCCGAACAATAGAGAAAAAGGAAGACGATTGTGATGCTGAGTTGATAAAACTCCCAGCGGTCGTCCCCCCAGATTTCAACGACTCCCTTTTTGTATGTCACTTCCCCTTTCCTTGGACCATCTCGCTTTCCCCTGAGGTTCGCGTGCGGCAGAGACGCCAGATGTGCTTCGGAGCACACCTCCGCCAAGGCAACAAGCTCCGGGCGCCGGGTGCCGGACAAAGATCTCGTTAGGGGCGGGTCCCGCGTCGCCGACCTCCAGCGACCGCCTCGCCCTGCGCCAGGCCGCGCGGCCCGCGCCGGCCGAGCCCGCCTACAATGGGATTCCCGCTCAAAGGGCGGCGCGGGCGCGGGGCGGGCGCGGGGCGGGCGCGGGCGGGCGTGCAGGGAAGGAATCGAACGCTTCAAGAACGGAGCCCCCTGCCGCAGAGAGCGGGACAAGGGTGGAAAGGGGTGGGGCGAGAGTAGCGTGGGTGGTGATGGTGGCGACCCGACGGTACCAGTGTCGGATGTGCCGGTAGTGGTAGGGTCGGGAGAGGGTGCTTGTCGGTGCAGAGGCGGAGGTTAATTCGGGGCGAACGGTTGCGTGGGTGGAGGGAGCCGGGGCGTGAGGCAGGACGTAAGGAGACGTGTCAAGAAGAAGTGGCCAGAGTGGAACGGGGCGGTGGGTGATGGTGCGGAGCGTGGGAGAGGGGAAGGAGATGGGAGTGCAGGGAGGCGGGTATAGGGGATAGGGAGGCGAGAGGTAGGAGGTAAAAGGAGGTAGAGGCCTTGGTGCCAGGGGGCGGACTTTGGACGGAATACACGGCGGGATAGGAAGAAAAGGGACAGAAGCTGGGCGTGGTAGAATCAGAGGCGGGGTTGGAAGCGGGGCGGTGGTGAAAGAGGAAGCAAGGGCAACCATTGCGGAAAAAGGTTTGTAGCAGGGATCAAAGTTTGGGGGAAGTGAATTCGAGTGCTTGGTCGGGGGTGGAGCCGGGGGTTGGAGAGGGTGGCTAGGAGACTAAATCGGACGGAAGAGAAGGTAGTGGGCGTCCGGGGGGGAGGGGCGAACACGGACAACTCTTTGAGATTTAACGATACTATGTGGACCGGACGAACATTATTTTGGCTTAGGAAGCAAGTTTCGAATCGTATATTGTATTATATTGCTACGAAAGAAATATTTCCTGATATGCGTCATCTTTGAGGGAAAGATTTTTGGAAGCGTATAGGAAAGATCTTAGAAAAGTGGAGCTATTATAGACTACGTCTTCTGGAGAGTGGTCTCAAAGATGAAGTAAAGCTCGAATACGACAGTGAAAGAGGTTTCAATAGAATGGTGAAAGGTGCGTTCTAGACACCTTTAGTTCGAATACATGTGTGCATGAGTAAATAGCTGTGATAGGATCCTACACTTGTCCTACGCGTTGATGTTAAAGTGAACTATCATATTTGTCTGTCTTCCCATGTTCTTCCTATTCGCTTCTTCTATCATGGGTCTCAAGGTACGATCTGTTTCTTACAACGTCATCTACTTACGAACATTCCATTGCTGAAGTCCTTTTTTAAATTAAGTAACATGTTATCAGAAGGGGTAAATTTTCATGTTTTTTAATTTACATCTTACCATTATTTAATATTTTAAAATATAAACATGATTCTTATCATTCTAATGAAAATAATGTGGATTTTTTGGGGTATACAATTTCATAATTTGGAGTGTGTAGTACAAGTTCAACGGTACACTCTGTCTTTATTTTTTACGTTTGAAAAAGGCTTCTTAAAAATATACCAGCCTCTAAAATCCTCCATCCACGTATAATGCATGTTTATGAAAATTGCAATATCGTATCATATTTTTACATTTTCAATAAAATAATAATTGTGTAATCACCAATAATATTTGTTATGACACATTATAATTCCTTCTTTTAATATAATATAAAGATTCTAATAGCATTCTAGGGCACTAGAGTGCTAAATTGAATTACACTGGAATGTTGGTAAACAAAAAAAATTACTTTCAATAACTCATTTTATAAGATTTTCGAGTTCAGAGAACTACATTTATTTTCACGTAGATAAATTCATATTCTGAGTTTTATTATATAACATATATTATTGTGTATTATTGTATATTTATGAATTTTACGGTCACTAACACATGTTTATATTCCAAGTTTAGGTCATAGAAATCGGCCGAGTAGTACTACCAATGTATTTGACATTGAATGTATTGGACATTCGATGTATGTTTACCAATGTACTCGATATACAATGTATAAAGATTTTTGGAATCAGAAATTAGTGGTGCTACAACGGCATATACTTTCTCACAATATTTGTAACTGCTGTAGTATAGCATACACTACATGAACATGCAAAAGTTTTCAACTAGCAAAATCTTCCGCATTGAGACTGGAACTCAGGGAGACTGGAACATCAGAACCTCCGATATAACTCGCCGTGCAACTTACCTCTACGCTATGGCAACGATCTCGATTCGCACCTGGGCCCAATGCTTAAAAATCTAATTGTCTCAACGCAATACATCCTAATAGTAAATTTCAAAACTTCAGAAAGATAAACAAAAATAAGATCTACGCCATTATTTTAAGCGACCCTTATTTTATGCACGAGAATAATATTATGTGGCAGATATTACGTGAAAACTATTCGTTCTTTCAAAAAATTGTACACGATCTTTTTGAAAGAACTGTTATTTTAGAACAGATCCTCTTTAAACTAAGAATTTCTATCTTCAATCTTGTAGTCTTGAAACGTTAATTTTTTTCCAGTTTTAGAAAATACGAAGAGTTCGCCGAAAATGGGACTAGCACCGCATGATGAGAAATTTTTAAAAAAATGATGGAGTTCTTTTAAAAAAAATTGTTTTTTTAGAAAATGTATACATTTCCAGCGCAAATTACGCAAAATCTGCTAGTTCTGCTGTTTTCAAAAACTTGTACATGATCTTTCTTAAAGAGCTGATGTTTCAGAACAAATTTTGTTAAAGGCAAAAATATCGATCTTCAATTTTGTAATTTTGAAATGTTAACTTTTTGCAATTTTCTGTTTACTGAACATGCTACAGCCACTATTGTGTTTACCTACCTTTAATACACACGAAGATAAAATTTAAAGAAAAAATTTGGAGATATATTTGAGAAAAAATTGTTTAACAAATTTTAAGAGCCTATATTTCCCGCAAAAGTATGCGAAAACATTATATATTTTTTTAAAAAATTCAACATGACCTTATTTGAAGATCTGTCTTTGAATAGATTGAACGAAAATGAGACCTGTCCATTTTTTACGCAAAGCCTCGAGTTCCGTCATATCGATCGGGGAATATTAATTTTGGAGAAAATTAGCTGAATGGCTGACAGTCGTTTTTCCGACAATCGATTTTTCGGTATCGAGGAACCACTAATCATGAATTCTGACAACACAGCGTGTTAGAGAAAGTATTTTATTATATATATGAACATGATTTATCCAATTTTTCGTTACCACGGCCGACGTTAAGGATTTCTTCTGCTGAAAATTCGTCATTTTTTCGATGCACGATTACAATTTCTGTTCTCACGAAGTAAAGGCGAGAGAGTAAAAATAAAACAAAAATATCAGAAAAATTGAAGATGAATAAGGTGAAACAAATGTCTAAACTAATGTCTAATGTCTAACTTTTTGAATCGTATTCTTTTGGATACAATTTATCTATTTGCTACTTTTCATTTTCTGGGTCTCGATCCTTCTCCTGCAGATAATGGACAGTAGTTAAACTTTCAAGTTTATTTATTTATTTATTTATTTTACGTCAAAAACAGTTAAAACTGCGTATGACGTGCTATGGGGAGAAGTGAATTGTGCGCACATTTTCAAAATTCTGTGATCCCTACACTAAGTCATATACTACTTGAATTTTGAATGATAAAAAAAGTTAAAATAATCGATCAATGGCAATTCAGTAATGGCATATGGATACCTCTAAAGCGTAGTTATCTCAGTACAAATCTGGAAATTATTAGTGAACACTTTCGATTTAAAAAAATACATACAATGCTTCATATATCGAACCTTTATATATCAAAATTCTCTATAAAACGAATTATTTTTGATCGCTTGAATTTTCCGTTTAAAAACGCTTCTATAAATCGAAAATTATTTCTATATATTGCACAAAATGTCTGATTTGACTATTTTTTCTATAAAATAAAAATGTAGAGTACTTACTATAAATTATGTTTATAAAAATCAGTATTGTTTAATTTGGAAGGAGAGTATTACTACTGCGGAAAATATAACTTCCTTCTGGAGGTTTGTATAATTGAATTAATGTTTGTAAAACCAACGCGATTTCTCCGTGCAGTTTCCAGCTTTCTCATGACGGTAACTCACTCCTTTCCCTCTCGTCAATCGTGAGAATTTGTACGTCAAAGGTCAACAGCGTGCCCCTTCGTCCAATGGCCCTACCCTACAATGTTATTTCGTCAGTTCAGAGTAACTTCAGTTTGATGTTACACGTGTTTGAAACGTTACAAAACGAAACGAAACAAAAAAGCGCGGAGGTATGGATATATTTGCTAGTACAATTTCGACTTCAATGGAAAACCACGACAATATTTTCAGAAATCTTAAATCTGTAGTATATCGGCAGATTTCTGTATATCGAAGTTTCTGTGTATCGAATTTTGTCGAAGGAACCCTTAGATTCGATATATGGAGGTCCGACTGCATCTTTTAATGGGAAGGTGTTCCAACTGCTCATTGCAAACTCAGTCACCAGAGGTCCAGAAATATCATCTGTACTAACAACTTATTTAGCTTTGTTAATGATCCGAATCGCTCAGTACGGTTTTAGATCACTATTGCACAGATTGAATTAGCTGATACTTATTAAGAGAGAACTAATTTTTGTGCAGAACTAAAGAAACATCATGTTTTTCCGTAATTTCTACTTTCTCGCATTTACTTCCTTTTGCTTAAGAATTACTTTCTCGCCCTTAGTCCGTAAGATACGAAAGGATTGTAATCGTACGCTGGAACATGGAGAATTTTCGACAGAAACATTCTTATTGCCGGGGCCTGAAAACGAAAAAGCGGATAAATCATGTTCCTATGTATAGTAAATTACTTCCCTCTAACACAGGGTTGTCCAACTAGCGGCTTGCGGGCCGCATGGGGCCCGCGGATAGCATTTACTGTGGCCAGCACAAGGTTATTAGTCAAAAGTGAAAACCCCTTCCATCTATTTCGGGCAAGAATATTGTGCGCCTAGCGCATGCGCCCTGCCCGAGTCAACACCCTTTAATATAAAAATAATGTAAGTTTAGAAGTAAGGATTTTTTCCTGTAAATTAAAATATTCAAATCCATCCTGAAGTGTTCCACTGCGTATGCATGGTACGGCCTGATATCACTAATGACCCATTCCCCCCACCCTCCTCGTTTCAGAGGAGCCGAGAAAACTGCTGAGATCAACCTGGAGATCACCTGGAAATTAGGTGTGGTTCGCCCGAGTATTGCAAGTATGGCCCGCAACAATATTAAAGATTTTGGTTGTGGCCCTTGAGGCTTTGCAAGATGGGCATCCCTACTCTAACACGTGGTATAGCCAGAATCCATGTTTTATGAGTCCTTGATGCTGAAAAATCGATTGGCGGCAAATTCTCAGTTTGTCCAACAGCCTGTCCGTCTTTCCTTAATTTTTGAAAATTGCAAAATTAGCAATAATGCGAGAAAGTATGTGCTGTTGTGACACCACTAGTTTTGGAGCCTTTTGTGAACCAAGTATTGTTTGGTTAGATTTCAAGTGATGATACCGGTTAGGTGGCTCAGGTAATCAATAGACTTCACTGCAGTGCATCTGACCGCGAGGACCTAGGGTTGGCCTTGACGTTGGCAAAATTGTCGACACTAGCTAGTTAACTTTGGTCGAGTTCGGCCGCTGATTGGAGAACAATTGTATGAGCCCGCTGCTCTGATCGGTGGTTTTCCGTGGTTTCTCCAATCAACAGCGAGCGAATGTCGGAGAAGTACCTAACAAACGGGCTACAGACCGCGTGTTTTCCTTCCCCTTCGTTACCCCATTCTCACTCCTTACTTCCACAAACTTACACTTACACGAACCACACTACCACACATGACGGCATACCAATCAGGAGCTTAGGAGTTGTTCTAGCTGTGGCGATTCCCCGCTGGTGCGAGATACCTGGTTGGTAAGGCAAGGTAAGGCGAGACAACTCCGCTTCCCAACGTGTACGTCGGCGCCGGATCTCGCCATCAAGCAGTGGAAGATCACTGCTACCATCCCCGATAAAACCATGCACTAAACTTATGAAACTGATGACCTTCGCAGTTGACTCGCTCGGAAACACTAATCAATGTATCAATCAAGTAATAGTCGAAGTTGTAATAGAATAAAAATTACACCATTATTACAATGACCAACCGTTACAAATATTACGAGAAACAATATACTGTTGTAACATCACTATTTCTTTTTATCTTAAGTGAATCTTTAATTTTACACCTCTTCACCTTAGAATTTATCATTCCAATTTTTCTGGTTAATATAAAACTTCTCCATTCACTGTTTTTACTTCCTCGTATACGTACTACGTGTATATTGAGAAATAGACGTGCTCTAAAGTACGTATTTCTGCGGAAAATGGATTTCGACATCAAAAGAAATACGTGTTTTGTGGCCTCCAGATACTGAAAAACTCTTTCTAATAAAAAACGTTCGTCCTCCTGTCCGTCTGTGAACAGCCTCGCCATTAATAAAGACATTGTTATTATTATTATTATTATTATTATTATTATTATTATCACCAGTATTAACAACTCTTGGACCTAAAGTATTCGTACGAAATTTTTAAAAAACATTCTTTAAATTTTAGTGGTACTGTACATGATGCCTTTGGGACATCTCAAAAATTGCCGCAATTGTTTCTTTAAATTTGTGGTAAGTATCAAGTGAAATACACTGATAATGATGGAATAAGTCTGATTTTTCATTGTAGACTTGAAATTTTCCAAAATTGAAAAACCTTTCGGAATCTTCCTTCATCTACAGTATTGAAGATAGCAAATATTTCTTCATGTTAAATTTGCTCTCCATGATTAACTCTTTAATTAATGACACATACCTTTTTTGAGAATTTATTAGTTTTTGAGCAATTTTGTGTGGTAAATGAGTAAAATTAAAAATATTAAACACAAGAGTTTCTCAAAACCCACTCCAACTTTTAACTTTTGTAGGATAGTGCTACGTAGGCTGTACAAGATGGCACAAACACCGTTTTTGTTGTATTTGTTTTTCCAAAAATTACAAATATATAATATGCTTGACGTCTCTTTCACATTGTCAATACATTACCGGCAATTTGCATGTCTTATTGCATTTGGAAGCACTAATGCTTCAGATTATGTCTTACAAAGCTTTTCGAAATATCAAAACTTTTCTATTAAATGAAGTCAAAATTCCGTATTTTCGGAAACGCGCAAACGGAATTTTCTCGAAAATGTCTCCAATTTTTATCTTGAATTTTTTTGTACGGACCGTTCTAAATGCACTGAATAACATGACTACAATACCACATTGTGTACATTTTTTGGAAAATTTTAGTATTTTTGGAGCAATTTTATGTGAAATATGGGCAATATTAAAAAATGTTAAAAACAAGATTTTCTCAGAAACGGCTCCAATTTTTAATTTTTTCTTGGGATAGTGCTACAGATGCTGTAAAAGACGTCATTGTTTTTTAAAATAATTACACCAATGTATATTTTTAAAATGTCTATTGTGACCGCTCTACCTTTTCCCTATATTCCCTAAAAAGCCTACAGCGTGTCACTCAAGTAACCTAGTAGTATTACGTGACCTGTGACTTGTTATGACAATGTCACACCAAAAATTAGGAACGGTTTTATATGTCCTAACTGCCCTACAGGAGTGGGTTAGCCTTTTAACCTGCTTTTTGTAATAAAAGAAACATAGGCAAGTTAATTTTTTTACTATGAACAGAGTTCTAGATATATTCTGTTAAATATTTTAATACAATTTTATCTAGTATTTACACATTGCATCGAAAATTCTATCATTTGCTCTACCTTTAGCAATTACGTGATTACCTAACAACTGCAGTTGCGATCTAACACTCGCATAAACACAATAAAATACCTGTACATAAGAGAATAATACATGGAAACACACAATACTGAAAAAGAATCACATACCAAAATACCCTTTACATACACTTTCAAAGAAATTGTCACTTGAATAGTGGATGAAATATATACAAGAAGTTGTTTCACTTTCACGTAGATTATTACTTTATACAATTTAGTCAGCAAAGAAAGTGTCGTTATGCAATGAACGTACAATTAATAATAACTCTTTTACTAATTATTTGTTTTGAGCAATTTGAAAACGATTAAACAATAAATTGAAAACACACACTAAAAGAACAAATATTATCGTTAATAGAAAAATGAAAAAATAGGCTTTTATAATTTTTTACATGAATTAGCTATCTGGCTTCCTTTTACGACTGCAATATTGTAAAAGATTACGTTTAAATGATTTTAATTTAATTACACGGCTATCTATGTCTGTAAGTGAGGTGAATTCTATCTCTGTAGAATAATTCTCGCTTCTTTGAACAGTTTTTTAAGAGAATTTCTAGTGAAGTTTTACAGTTTTCCTTTCTGACTCACGACACGTCGTCTCGAAGAAATATTTCCACAGCTCGGAGCGGCGACGGCGACCCAGATCCTTTCAAAATCGTGGCAACCCCTTGGTTCATCGAAAACGGCCCCCGATGAATCGCTTCCACAGTCCTCCGAATTTTATACAATATGACTGCAGTATCTCCGCGCAATGAATTTCTTACGTGGTAAGCCACGACGAAAAACAAAAAAAGCTGGAAATAGAAAGAAACATTTCCTGTAGCACATGCTTTGTACTTCAGTATATGTTCTTGAACATTGAAATATATTATTTCCTCGTAGATAGAAAATTAGTATATTTCTACGTAATGCGTTCACGTGAATTTATCAGAATATTCATGATTTAAAATTCTCAATTCTCTTATACATGGTATCATTATTTCAACATGACGAGACGAATTACCTTTTTCAAGCTTTTTATCGTCGAAATACGGTGAATTCTCCTCTCCGTCTAACACGAACAGTTTCGGTGCGTCCAGATCGGCGGTCGGCAGCAAAAGAGAGAGCTTTTCGTATCGGTGCTTTGCGCTAGTGCTGATATTTTCAAGGGTGATTTCTGATTGGTTCTAGTGCTATTCTACGCGAGTGCGTTCAGAAACCTTAAAAAATTCTTGCAAGGGATACCATTTACTGCTGGCGCGATTTCTTGCAATTCGGTAACACTATAATTGCATTTTGTGGTGTTTTGACGTTCTCGGGTGCTTCTCAAATATCAATGGAACCAACGTTTGGGCGGTTACACTATCAAGTAGTTAATATTTACATTTTGGGTACTTGTTAAGTATTATCTTAGTTGTGAGTACAATGGCTTCGAATAGTTTGTTATGAAATTTCTCACGTACTCGAAAGTTTTGAGAGAAAATGAGCTTTAAAATGCGCAATTTCAAAAACGCTTAAGCGGCATTCTTAAAAACGGCTCCAAATTTACAATCAAAATTTTCATACCGGACCAGATTTTACCATTTTATAATTAAACTAGCTGACCCGGCGAACTCTGTTCCGCCTTAACAGCCATCTTTTTCTCGCGTCGCACTCACAGTGAGAAACTGTACTATCCTTGTTGCACTTGTGATAATAAAGCAATTGCAAATTTGTGTTTTTCTCTCAAACAAAGAAGAATTAAAAAACGCTCTGATATTAAATAGATAATTAAAAAATCTATCTAATTATACTTCACTTTTTAACACGCTTTTATTAGCTTCATTTGTATCTTTGCTTGATTGCTTGCTTGATCTCCGCTGCAGAACGCTTCTGCACAGAAAACTTAGGCGAAAAGGCACGAAAGCATACGAAAACGCGTGAAAACATGCGAAAACCCATGAAAACGTGCAAAAACCCGCGAAATCAAGCGAAATCGTGCGAAAACGTGCAAAAAGGTGCGTTCTCACACAGGAACGCTGTCGAACGGGATAAACAGTATCCTATATCCGTCTCCTGGCTCTAAGCTTCCTGCTCACCAATTTTCAGCCAAATCGGTACAGCCGTTCTTGAGTTATAAATAGTGTAACTAACACGACTTTCTTTTATATATATAGATTAATATCCTATAATTATATTAACTTAATTGCACTCGTATTTCAATTCTGTTATTGAGAAAACGTGAAAAATTCTGCCTTAGGCGCCAATGGAGGGGCAAAACTGAAAAGATAGCACAGACTGAGGAGATAAGCAAACTTACTAAGAGCCGTTTGCCCTAACTTTACTTCGCATGTAAACAAACATTGTATGTATCCCTCTGCCCTGTAGTTTGTGATTGGTTGCGTCTTTCGCGCCAGGATCACTCATAAATACCAGCAAATGTCGGCTGCTCCTTACGGGGTATAGGGCGGCGCCCTCCCCAGAAAAAACAAGCTCGGGGAAAATGGCAGAAAACATACAATAAACTAATCGTTTAATTTGTGCATAGCACCAGCGCAATTTTTGCGGGCGCAATTTGGTTTCATGTGCCCGCTTAAAAGAAAGATAAATGTTCTTGGAATGGATAGCATCATGGGCTATCGCCAGTCTGTCCATCGCTGATTCTCGCAAGACAATGGCAGTTTGAAGAAGAGTGGATGTACTGTGAGTTGGGTGGGGGCAGCGTGGGTTCTGTTCCGCAGAATACGCGCCTGTTAACTAAAATAAGAATATCGACCCTTTCATCTGATTTCCAATATTACTGTTTTGTTTGCTGGTTTTTCGCGTGAGCCCAATTGTATCTTCCATTATCAACATAAAAGTTGTAGACAAAGATTAAAATCCCGATATGTACAAAATGGTAATAAACTATACGCTATAGTTTTCCTCATTCAAAAAATATTTTAAAGAGGTAAAATGTATGTGATAGTTTGGATATATTCGCCCCCCCCTAATTCGCAACCCATTGGCCGCCACTGATGCCAGCACGTGCCACAAATACAATTTTCACTTTAATTTCTTTAGTACATATTATTTGTTTAATTATCAAAGTTCTTATATTATTTACGAACGTGTCCTTGCAAGGTTACAGTGAAAGATTTCAAAAGAATGTACAGAGACCTCTTTTAAAACCAGGCAAGCACGAATCAGTAACAACATTCGGAAATTTATTTAAAGTTGGCAGATCGTTCCCACGAACAAAATTATTTTGCGAGTGGCAGATAAATTCGCTCTATTTGTCCTGTACCGGTTTTGCTCTAATTATCTACTTACATGGAGTAGTTTCCTTTCTAATGACTAGGAATTCACTAGGATTTTACCAACACTTCCGACATTGATACCTGTCAATTCAGGAGTCACTTTTTTCACCTATTGCACAGTCATTGCACGATTTTTCATCGCTATTGGTTCCAAAACAGGCAAAATCGCTATATGCTCTCTCTATTTTTCAGAAATTTTCCCTGCGAATGCTTCAAACTGGACGTACTACTTCACTTACTGTGTTCGACGCGGTAATAAAAGTAAATTTTACTTCACGCAACTAGAAAACACTACATTTCACTAACAAGACAAATACAGCAAACACTTCTTATTAAAGAACGGAACTGCAACTGGTCAAAAATCCGTTGTCGAAACTGTGGTGTCATTTGAAACAGGAATGGAAACACTTTGATAGCCACAGCCCACGTGCACGGAGGCATGGCACCGATGGCTTGGCGAACGAACATTGTTTCAATGGGTACACTTGAGTACTTCACTGCCGTCAGGATCATGTTCTGTGTGTCATTTCACATCTAATCAGAAGGGAACATAATTTAGACTTCGATTGTGTAGAGAGTCAATAAATATTTCACTTTTGAAAGGGACTTAACTCGTACGGCGCACAACGTCCTGAAAACGAGAAAGGGATGGGAATGAGAATGAGTGACGATCACGTGCATTTGTTTATATGCTCAGTAAAGTAACAGCGAGCAGACCTCAGTATGAGAAAGTGTGCCATTTATAGCACCATTAGTTTCCTTGTCACAAAGGCAAAATTTTGTAATGCTGCGGCAGCAATCGGCGATTTTAGAACGGAACAACTCCTGTTGTGGCGCCAAGGAAACGAAAAAGTGGATACATTGTGTTCTTGTATGTAGCGAATTACTTCCTCTGACAATCTCTGTAGTAAGAATCGACATTTTGTGGGTTTTTAATAGCGAAAAACAATAGATGGCAAAACGTGTGTATGTCCGCCTGTGGTCCACCCTAGCGCCAAAGTTATAATATTCTACACACACACACGATATTCTCCAAAATTAATATCGATAGGAACGAATTCGCGGTCATAAGAGTGTGAAACGAATTTTTGGATTTTGCAAGAAATCGTTGACCTCACAAAACCTCAGTACTCTTACATTATAGGTGCTCTATCAACAAGTATTTCGTGCAGGAAAGTCATGTTGTAAGGAATTGTTTCATAAATTGATATTTCATGAATTATTACGATGTAGAAAATACGACTTTAATACTGATAGCTTACAATAAAATGTATTGAACATTCATTCATTTTCTAATTGAAACTTCCAATATAAAACTTTAATCGCAATTTTAATTCTTTTGGACGCTTTATGAAGCTTTCAAACAATCGTAATTAAGAAATATGAATCATTTTAATACGTCAATCCAAACATTGATTCACAAAGAAACGGAAATCAAATTGATTTGTTTTCTAAAGATAGTAACATCTGTTAGTGGTTCAGGTGGCATTAAATTAAAAAAATATAAACTTATAATTTTATTACAGCACTGAAGCATGACAAAGCAATATAAATCATTTGAAAATGGATGCTTAATGAAGCAGTTCACGAAATGACCATCTCGGCCGAAGATAAGAGTGTCGTATTTGGCTCCTGCGTCTTCAAGAAGCAGCACCTTACGAAGAACCAATGCCATTTTTAGTAGCTTTTGTGGCTGCGGTTGTTCTCTCTGCCCTTTGCTTCAGAATGGAGGGATGTAATTACCCTGCTCCAGATATGAGGTACATAGATAGTGCAGATGTTTATAAATATATTGCATAATTTTAAAATTTTTACCAAAATTTAATGAAACACTATGATTTAGAAAATAAGGAAAATGAAATAATATTCTACAATGTATATATTAAATAATAATATTTGCAAGATATAATATATAAAGTAGCGTTTGAGCTTAATCACTTCCTTACATATTTTTACATATAATGTATTTTTGTTAGATAACCAACTTTAAGTTTCCTATAAAAACGCTTGAGACGGACAAATAATTCTTGAAACAGATTTCGTCAATACTTGAAACATAATATATTATTATTATTATTATTATTATTATTATTATTATTATTATTATTATTATTATTATTATTATAACTATTATTTTATACATACATTGTGCATATTTCTTAACCTTTTAAAACGATATTTAAATAAGCCATCAAACACGTCTAATTCTCACTCCACGATGGCTGAAATTTAAAATTACGATATGCAGTAGCATTTACAATATTCCGGTACTTTTGTAGTGCATTCCATCTAGTTTTCTGATCTTAATTTATATTCATTTCTCTTATTTCTTTTGCAATAAGTATCAAGTCAGCAACGAGACGCTCTTGGAGGACTTCTACGCAGACCTCTACTACTAGGGCTAAAACGGAAACGGAATAGTGTTGATACTTTGAGTGTAATATCTTGTCGATATGAATGATTTTAATTTTTGTAAGATTTCATGCATATTCTGGAGTATGTAGCATTGCTTTTCCAAATAAAATGACTTAGTTATAATTTATTCCTTTTGAAATGCTTTTCAAATACATTTCCCAGCACCGGCACATTGTCCTAATACATGATAGTAGCCTGTCAGGTAATTTCTTGCTAGTTTTTACTTTCTCGCCTTGGCTTCATAAGAAGAGAAAGTATTGTAATCTGCACCGGAAAACGTGAATTTACTTCAGAAAAACTCTTGGTCAGTTTGCAGCCAAACGCGGAGCTGCGAGGTTGTCGGCCGCTTCGCTGTGTCATCAGTGTTCTCGCAGCGCCTGTGCAATCCACGTGTTATCTCGAATTTTGTGCATATTCCGACCTATACAATGATTGCTAGTGGCTCCTTTGATACGCAGCAGCATGTTGCTAGTGCATTGCATATTAATAACAACTCAAACAGTGATTTTTAGTAAAAATGGTTTTAGAATTAATCGCACTGTTCGACATGAACCTGGTTCTCATACCCGCAAGCATGCGGTCTCCCCCGGAAGTATCTCTGTAATTTGGCACACAGAACACCGGATGTTGGTATAATGATGCGAGCCATGTAACAAATGCATCATTACACTCCTGCGTTCACTGCACTTTGCCATGTCTTTCCCTCCCTCACTAAGAGGAGCCACATTTTCAGCGAATGCAGGAATGAACTAACGGTTTAACTGTTAACCCTAAAAACGCACGTACGTTTCTTTTTTTGTGGGAAAATTCTTAATAGATTGAAGTTTTGCATCTAACGGATGCATGTCTCCGCTCCCCACACTATGTCCTAGATATTTTCAGGAGTTCTGTGCAAATTTGCATTTGGCAGGTTGGGCGTGCAATTCGGTATTTTTCAAAATTAAAAAACAATCTCTTGTAAATGAACAATATGCTCTTGCCAGCTGTTCGAAAAACTTGCTATATCGTCTTGGAATAGTAGCGAGAACTTGTGGCAGTCGCGCAACAAGGTCGCTGTGTGCAGAGCAGGTTTTGAAGTTGGCGCGCGCGCACGAGACGGCGCGCACTTCATATTAAAGTCTATGGAGCAGCGAGGTGCAGCAACACAACCCAATATTTCCAACGCGCAATTTTTGCAATTTTCAAAAATATGGAGAATTTGCTAAAAATGGGACTAGCACCATATTTTTTACCGTCTCTGTGAGGAGGAAATGAATACTAGGAGAAAATTAATACGAGGAGAAAATTAATGAAAAAAATTGGCGCGGTTTTTCAGAAAGTAATTTGTTTAGAAATTGAATAAATTTCAGACACAAATTAAGCAAAATCTACTCGTTTTTTCAAAATGTTGTACTCATGACCGTTTTTTTAAGAGCTGATTTTTTATAACAGACTTTGCTTTTAGGTAAAAATCGTTATCTTTCAATTTGTAGTTTTGAAATGCTAACGTTTTGCACTTTTCGAAAAAACGGAGTTCGCCGAAAATGGAACTAACACCTTATATTTTACCGTTCCTTGATACAACGTACGATGTTATGTTGGAGTTATGAGTTCCTCTGAGTACAAGGGAAACAACCCCAGTTTCTTTCCAACGTGCGACCTGAATCCGCAACAAGTATGACTTACGCCAACGTTACATCTACTGATGTTTCCTGCAAGGAACAAGCTGTGGGACTGGCTCCCAAGATGGATTAACTCTCAAATACTACATCATGGAACTAGCGACCATCACTGACGCCAGCGATGTAAGATTCGTTTCGCGAATATCTAATAATAGAATATGCGTGTTTCTAAGTATTATTGAAGTGGCAGAAAACCTCAATGCATATCACAGCAATGTAAACATTAAAGATCGCGTAGTGAGCGAAAGATTCCTTATCAATAAACTCAAAGGGGACATTACTTCAAACGTTTGTCCCATAATACCACATGACATAATTGCAAATGAACTCACCAAAGACACATAGAAATTCTTTCTAAAATTTCATTCCTTAAAGTTGAAATATCTGACCCGGGTTTCACTCATATTATGAATTTTAGGAGACAAGTATATATAGCCCCTGAGGTGTAAAAAAATCTCCCCGAAATAACAACAGTTATCCATGAAGGAACTAATTTCAGAATCTTCCTCTCAACTGACGATATGACCTGCTCCTTGTGCAAATCAACCGGGTATCTTACACATGTGTCCTACTCATTCTCCAGATAGCTGAAGATTTGTTCCTAATGAAGTAAACAAATGTCCTACACCCCAACCACCGCATTATCCTTCTCAGCCTATGGAGACCCGCAACCAAGAACGTATGATCAACTACATAAATTTCCCAAGTTACAAAAAAGAGCTTTACATTTCGCGTCTTCATCACAATTAGAAACAGAAAAATACAAATCTAAAAGTGGTGATAATGAATTCACAAAACCTGAAAAAAGGAGAAACAAGACAAAAATAAAGACAACACCAAGCATGATCACGCTCACATCAAGAAAGTGGGAGAGCTTATTGTACCCATCAAAAATACTATTACAGAAAATTGTAGGTCATCTCCTGGCGCAGAGCGAAGTCGCTCGCTTTCTGCCAAGGAGATGCGGATTCGATTCCCGTTGAATCTTATCTGAAAGGGTACCTCCGAATAAGATGGTAAAATGTTCCCATAAACCAAATGACGTATGAGTGGAATTCTAACATAAAAATAATTTTTTTGAAAGGTTTCTTAGCCCCCGTCTCACAATCCACATCCTCTACGCTCAAAAACGTGTTTCTTTAATTTTAATTTTTTTTGGCAACTTTACACTAACGGCAACTCTCACTCAAAATATATGATAAGAAAACAATTTATATCAGAAAAAATATTTTTTGATATTTTCTTAGACCCAAATTCAAACACAAAATATATTTTTTTAAATAACAAAAAATAATTATTAATATGTCTTAGAATCATGTAACAGACTCGAAAAAATCTCAAACGTTTCTTTTCAAACACAAATTGTTGTGAATTTTTTTTTAGATTTTTTCGAGCACTGGGCTGAAAAAAAAACTATTTACCCGCCTTTAAATCACCATGACTAAATATACTTTGAAAATGATTGCAACAGTTCTGTGTACTTATTTTAGTGGATAACCGTCGTCTTCCTATTTCATCGCCAGAGGTGGCTCAGGGCATCAGTTGATTTCACTGCAGTGCCTCTAACCGGGAGGTCCGAGGGTTCGCCCCTCGAGGTCCCTATTTTTTGCGCCTCGTTACCCTTCCCCTTTCCCGGCCCGTCAAAACACCAATACCCGCCCCTTTCTCGCTTCATTTTCCTATCCGTTTCTCGACCCGTTCCCCATCGTATTCCCCTTTCCGTGTCCCACCCTCTTCCGTATCCCTTCGTTACCAGCCTAATTCCTTGTCTCGATCTCCCTCGTTCCCGTCTCGTTCCTAACCCGCCCGGCCCCTGTTTGCTCATGCGTTCATTGTTACCCCCACATACGTACCCGAACCGGGAGCGGTAGCTCTATGCATCAACTGATGTCACTGCAGCGCCTCTGACCAGGAGCTCCAAGGTTCGAGTCGCGACGGCGGCAGGATTTTCGACACTAGCTTTCAAGCTAGATTGAATTCAGTCGCTGTCTGGAGGAGAATTCTAACGGCCGGCTGCTCAGATCGGTAGTTTACCGTGTTTTTTCTGATCAACGCCAGGTGAATGCCGGAGCAGTACCCTGACAAAAGGGCCTCGGACCGCGCACGATCTTTCCTTCGTCTTCCTTGTCCTACCTCTCCCCTTACACACACCCTTATACTAACATGTACTACACTAGCACACTTGCCGGGAGACCGTCGGGGACTTAGAACTTGTCCTGGATGGGGCGGTGCCCCGCTGGTGGGAGATACCTGGTTGGGGAAAACCTCGTTAGCCGTCGGCGCCGGATCTAGCCATCCAGCGGGGGAAGACCAGCGCCACCTCCCGAGCAAAAACACACACTACACTTACGGGGCTAATGACCATAGTAATTTACGCGCCCGGAATCACAATCAATCTTAGAAAACGAGCTAATAGCCAATTTATTTCGAAAGAAAAGGGTAGCATTCACTTACTAATTAATCAGAATATGGCAGTTTCTTCATTTTTGCTTTTCATCCACATTCCATAGAGCATTCCTACAACCATCATGTAGCAAGGTACATATATAGGACTCAACATTTTCCAGAAATCGACCAGAAAGACAATAAAATAAAAAGAAATCAAGTAGAAAACAAACACCTACAAAGCTCTCGAGTTTTTACTAGGTTCTGCTACTACATGGAGTGTCATCGTGTTTCTCGATATATCGCAAAGTGTCGTGTATTGTCTCTATAGTATTTGTCCTTATTCCTTCCAAATTCTTGCCGCTGGGAAGTGACGTGGGAGGCGCGCACACAGAGACGCTACCTGGCGGTCCTCTTCACAACTGACTGTGACGAGACCTGACGGACATGTACAGTGACGGAGGATTATTCCGTATATGAAGAATATAGGTATAAAGTAACGTAAGATTATACCTATAACGTATTAGGATTGGGTCGTGATTTGACGCAACAAATGTAAAAAAACTGAAAAGTTCCCACTTACTCAAGAACTGCTAGAAAACTTCTTGAAAATTTCCTTGTCTCAAACAACCCTATTATTAAAGTCAAAGATTATGCTGATGACATCCAAACTATTATTAAAATGCTAAATGAAATTCCTCCTACTGAATGAAAGATCAATTAAAAACCGAATCACATGAATAATTAATAAATTAAAGATAAATAAACAATTACCAGAAGAGTCAGGTCTCAACCAACTCTAAAGCCAACCATGTAGTTGATATAAAGGGATATAAATATTTTCAATTAAACCGACAAATCCATTTTAGCTGGTGGAGGTATTGCAATCTAGATTAAAGATTTCTTCACAGTAAGAAAGCTTGACATTTTATTTTACCTAAATAATAGCTATAATGTTGAAGCCAAAGAGATGAAAGGTATAATCAAACAACACCCCAAACTTTTGTACTGCTTTGTGATCTTCATTTTCACTACACATTATGAGGTCAAAAATAAATGTCCCCAGTGGCAACTTCATTGAAGCCCTTATTGAAGAAGTTCATATAACACTTTTACACTATCTAACACACAAGCGAATTTTACACTATGTAACAGAAAACTTTTCAACAATTTTTTGTTACGGATGTTACAATGAATGTCATCGCTCTAAAAATTTAATTACATAAATATTATAAAGATGAAACATAGGCTGTCTGTTAATACGTTTTTTCTTAGTAAAAGTTCCAATAATTACCTTTTATAGAGAGTCATAACTCCATTTATTAAAACAAAATGATTTTTACATTACAATGGTATCTTGAAACAATAAACAGCGTGGCAACGTTTCAAAGGTCAAGTTGTGCCTTCATCATCAGGCCTTAAACATTATGTTAACTAAAATAAGAAGTTTAAGAATTAATATAAATAAAATACAATTAAGAAATTCAGCGTATCTCAATTTGGTTAACGCTAAGTCCTTTGCCGGCAGTAAATATTTCTTTTTATTTGTAGTATGTCTCAATATGAACATTTATAAAACTTTTACGTTTAAGTTACACACACACACACACACACACACACACACACACACACACACACACATATATATATATATATATATATATATATATATATATATATATATCGGATCATTGAATTGAAAAATCAATGAAATGTCGGTGGGTGTGGGAGAGATATTGTTGAGCGTGAAAGCAACGAGGCTCTCGACGAGCGCGTATCCAACGCTTGCGCCCGCAGAGCCCCAGGCGGAGGGTCGGCCGAGGCCCCAAGACGTGCGTCGTGCATAACCGGGAGCAGCACAACGGAAACGTATTGTAAAGTAAACCTAACGCGGCCTGGAAGCAACGCAATACAAACGCAAGTAAGTCTCAACAGCAGCGTACTCAAGACAGCGAGGCGAGGACGGCGCTTTCCAAGCGTGTCGACCGGAGGCGGCGGCGCCCCGCCTCCAACCACGGCCCGGGCTTTCGCCCCCGCCCCCGCCGCCAGGCAGGGCTCAAGTTGCTGTTTGTGCTCGGCAAATGTCGAACTGCGACCAAGTCGCGGCGTATTCGCTGGGCGGCCGACTCGGGGCCTACTGCCTACACAGTCTGCGGGCGTGGGGGCGGGGCGGGGGCGGGGCGGGCGGCGACGGGCGGCCTCGGGGCGTCGCGGCTCGAAGTTGTGCTGTGGAAACCAAACGCGCGGGCGGCACGCGGGGGCGCCGGCGGAGGTGAGGGTGGCTGCGGTGTAGGGGCGGAGGCGGGAGCGAGAGCGGGAGCGGGCGAAAACAGAGGCCGAGGCGGGGACGGTCGCTAGGCGGATGCACAGTGCGGCGTGCGGAGAACACTCTACGCTGTGCGTTGTTACTGCTCTTGAATGGAAATTTGAAATCGATTTCGGGGCATCAATATGATTTGGTAGCGATATCAAGGACATCGTATGGAATTCAGCTATTGAATTTGAAAAATAAGGACAACGCGAATGACACCGAAACGTGATTTAATAGTACAAAAGTTACACAGGTCGACAAGGTTTTCTTCACAAGAAATTTGATTAGTGAACCTAGTGCACTTTTTCTGACTGAAGTCAGACATGCATTCAGAATTTTTCCATGAAGCGCAGTTTTATTGTGGCAACTACTTTTTAAATCTGATTTTAACATCCTCTTTGACCTGTCATAGGCAACTTTACCTTACATGTAGCTATTTTATTCAAGCTGTATTTATGGAAATTATACGTAATATCACGCTGAAACACCAACAGGCAATTCGGAGCACGTTCATTGGTATTTTGCCATAATGAGACCAGTTGATCTGGCATTGTGATGTAACAATATTGAGGTGTTTAGGAACGTGTTAGCATGAATATTACTAGTAATATATGTCCTTCCTTTGGGTTTAGAAGTATAAGCTGTGTTTTTGTGTTTTGTATTTTTATCATGCCAAGAAAGTGTGTAAATCATGCAGATAATTTCTGCTGTATTTGTGGAGAGCTGACTTGAAAGCCTTAGAGGTGAAATTTAATGCTGCGACCCACACGTCCGGTTTCAAGCCGTAAGGCCAGCACCCGACCTGAGACGTCTTGGGGGGTGGCGAACACAATTCGCCAGATGGTCAGCTAGCTCAGTAAGACGTCCCAGTGTGGACACAATAAATAAAAAAAAGAATAGGGGAGGGCAGGGTCGTGAAGATCGTTTTGGATTGGATGCAAAATTACACACAACACGAGTGAGAATCACTTTTCACTTAATTCAGAATCCGGGAGACGGTCGGGAGCTTAGAGCTTGTCCCGGCTGGGGCGGTGCCCCGCTGGTGGGAAATGTCCTGGTTAGGGGGAAATCCCACTAGCCGACAGTAGGTTGGCGCCGGATCTCACCATCCGGCGGGGGAAGTTCACCGCCATCTCCCGAGAAGAAAAACATGCACTACACTCACGGTACTAATGACCAAAGCAGTTGACGCGCCCGGAAACACGAAAAAATCAATCAATTAATCAAACCGTGGCTATTTTCCTACTCTATCGAACGTTCTACCCCTCAACTACTGAGGTAGAAGCCAGAAGTCCGTAGGAACGTCTCATCACTCACCTGTAATTTATCGGGAATGAGAATAAATGATTTTGTATTATAAGATTCGATAGATGAAGCTACGAAATGGCTGCCATGCCACACGTGCATGATTAAAACATATGTACCTTACGCGGGATTCAAACCCCCGACCTTCCGTAGACGGATCACTCCCTTTAAAAAAATTGCAGCTTTACAAACGATAAAAATGTCTTATTCGTTACCAACCTTTTTGTATGAAGATTGTTTGTATGTTTGTATGCAGATTTATGTAACTTTGCCGTAAGCCTTCGTCCTAAGATATGATGGAATGGAATTAGTGTTAACGAGGGTTTACTATAAGGACTGTAGTAGTGGTACGCCTCTGTATCACATAGACAAACCATGATAGAAGACTCATATTACGTAAGACGCTTTTACTAAAGTGGTTGGTCGTAACGACTGTTCAATTGCCAATTGAATGCAATTATCAAAATCTCAAAAAATCCTATTTTTATTTTGTAAAGCTTTTGTTTAAATGCTAATACTACTACTGCTGCCACTACTGATAATAATAATAATAATAATAATAATAATAATAATAATAATAATAATAATAATAATAATAATAATATAATAATAATAATATTATAAGAATAATCAAAATTTCAAGTTTGAATTATATTTTTTTCATATTTACCGGTATATATTAAAAGTAAAATTACAAATCTACTATATCCATCCATATATTCGCGTGAAGCAATTGGCCGTAAATATTTTCAATGCAATGGCATCACGGCATCAATGTTTCCCTACATTCCAGCAGCTGCGAAATTACGCAGGTTTTTGCAATGTAATCACGAAACGCATATTGGAGAAAACAACCATTACATGTGAAATGCAGGTGCGTTGCGCTACACAGCCCTACATTTGTGTGTGTTACCGCTCCATTATCCCTGGTTGCGGGGAAATTTAAGCTAATGATACTGCTTACAATGTCCATTGGTATTGCAACAATTCACAACGGGGCGTGCGGGAATGACGAGCCCGAATTTGACTATTAGTATAAACGTTATCAGAAACATTAACGAAATTCATTCCGCGTGATTGAGTCCATTTGGCCGCGTGTGCGCTGAGGCGCGATCGCCCCTCGCGCTGCGCAGCGTGGCGGGGGCGGGGCGGGGATAGGGCGGGGTAGGGCGGGGTAGGGCGGGGGTGGGCGGAGTGGAGGCGGGGACGGGGCGGGACGCAATGGGGGCGGGCCGAAATGAATATCACATCGCCGTCATGCGTCTGTCAATGCCAAATTAGCGCATTGCAATGGACGTCCTGGGCGGGGGAAAGAGGGTTGATCACGGGGAAGCGAAACGAGGTGGGGAATGAGAGGGGCGCGGTGGGGCTTGGGAACTGTTGCAGATCGTGTCGTTTCAAAAGCCAGCTCGTGAAAATACGATGTGCTGCGTTGCTGCAGCGGTGTTTGGTAATGTGGGAATTGTACAAGGCGGGACCGCGGATGTTCTTCGAGTGGAGGGGATGATGGGATTTGCGTTCATGCTTTTCACTTTCTCGCATCCTAATCTATACGGAGAATACACATAGTACAGTACAGACTTCTTTAAGGCTGCAAAAAGAAGACATCGAGAAAAAAAAAGTTTTCGATTAAGGTTTTGCTCGAAGAGACCAAATTGCGCTTGTAAATGCGTTGTAAGGTCTATTTTCATGAAGATGCCTGGAAGTTTGGAAATTGCAACTTTTCCTGAATTATAAATTCGAATCTGCTGTGTTTCTTTTGCTGCAGAGAACTTTTCAAGAATTAGCAGCGGAATAAGTGGGATGAAAGTTGATGTATATAATAAAACTACGTAACTGTTTCGACGCCTACAAGAAAGTACGTGCTGTTATAGTACCACTAGTTTGTCCTAGTGGCTTAGCGAGTTTTTTCTCTACGCTTTCTCTTACCAACAACGGTTCACTTATACTATACAGGTGTCCAGGAAGGAAACGTCGAAACTTCGAAAATAAGCTCTTAAGACAAATTTAAGCAAATTTTGTCTAATAAACCCCATGGATATTCCGAATGACCCGTAGAAGCATTCAAATGTTGGTTTGAAAATATTATTTCTATGCAAAAATTTGCATTGCAGAAATACATAAACCCTCCAGACGCATGTAAATTGTTTAGTATTTACAAAATAAATGAATACATTTATTCAGAAAGAAAAATTAAATCAGAAATGAACAAGTGGTGCCACGGAATGGCGCAGACGATTTCTAAATTCCTTGGCTTCGACTGGCATCACGGTCTTGCGCCATCCTCTTCCCAGCTATCGCCGCACAAACTACATTTTCTCAATTTTCCGGTTTCCTAGTACTAGAACCAAAATATTACTTTAAGAATATTAAAGAAGAGTAAATCCTCGTCCTAAATAGAAATTTTCGTTGAAAAATATGAAGCCGTTTCTAAGAAAATGGCGATGAAGCATTGTTGTAAATGTGAAATTTGAAGCTCTTTTTCATACCTATCCATTGAGTTTTCGATAAACACTTGTTCATTGAAAGAATTTCCACCCACAAATGCAATAATGTATACAAATCGATGTGAATATTAACGGCGGAGAGCACAGTTTTAAAAAAATCATTTGTGTAATTTTTTAAAAACAAATAAATGCAACAAAATGAACTTTACGTCATATTAAACAATGCAATTAGCCCTATCCGTTGGAAGAGTTCGAAGAAAAAATTGGAGCCAGTTTTGAGAAAATGGCAGTTGAGCGTTTCTCAAAATGCGGAAATTTGAGCAAATTTTCACAGAAAACTGTTGAGTTTTCTAGAAACTTTATCTGACATTATTTTCAGCACATGCACTCATAAAAGTAATAATACGAACAAATCTCTTCTAATGTAAATATTAACAACGTGAGATACAAGTCAAAAAATATTTTTTTTGTAATTTTCGAATAAACAAGAATAGAGCAATATGGCGTCTATGTCATCTTACAGGGTACGTTTAGCACTATCCGTACAAAACAAAATTGGAGCCTTTTCGTGAAAATCTTGTTTCTTGTATTTTTTTAAATTGCTCATATTACACGCGATATTGTTCGAAAACTACAAAAAATTCTTAAAAAATGTTCATAACCTTATCGAAAGAACTGATTATGCAAAACAAATTTCAGTTGAAGGAAAAATCTCCATCTTCAATTTTGTAGTTGTAGGAAGATGCCGAAAAAATCAAAATTGGTTTATCTTTTTTCATTTGAACGAGGATACAATGAACATCGCGTTTTCGACTCTTGGTGGATCCTTTACATTCAAACTTTTGAAATTTTTGAAAATTCAGAGTTAATCGTGAAAACAGACCTATGGCACCTATATAAGTGTACTGTCTATTCTTACAAGAAATTTAAAGAAAAAATGTGGACCCGTTTTTGAGAAAATTTTGAAAATGTCCAGGGTCTTCATGCAAAGAACCCTCAAATTTTAAAGAATGTTTTCGAAATTTCAAAGTTTCAACCAGAGCCAGATTGACAGGAATTTCTTAAATTTGGAAAAAATACTACGCTTGGTTGAGAAGGTAATGGTGTTCATAGACGGACGTTTTGCTTTCAATTGGTTTTTCGGTATCAAGTACCCACAAAACAGAGATTCTGTCTACATCACGTGTTAGAGGCTTTTTTCTCTTAATTTAGCAACTGGATTTATCCACTTTCTCGTTATCAGGGCCCGGCAATGAATTTTTTCCGCCGAAAACTTGTCTGTCGAAAATTCGACATGACGATGACGATAATTCTTACCTTTTCCTGACTAAAAAATGTCCTAGTACATTTGTCACTTTTCACGCTTTTTACAGAAATATTTCATAGTGTCTGAAGCAAATGCGCCCACAACGACCGATAGTAGGCCGGTGGTAGGTTAAGCGAGAAATTTGTAAATTAATACATCACGAGCAAAGGTACTAATGTATTTGCTAATATTAATTTATTATTATTATGATTTACAAAAATTAGTCAATGGTGATCTCATTGGAAGCTACTTCAGGCTTGGCAATTTTTGCCTACAAATGGTGCTAAAAGTGGTAAGCAATATTTCTATACACCCTGGTAGAGAGCCAATTCGTGATCATATTCGATGCTGGTGTCAACTGATACATTATGCATTGAGGGAAGTACAAAAAAAACTGACTATCAACTGTGCCGGTATGAGCATACCAGGCGATTGCGCTGAGCCCCGCAAGTCAAGGGGCCCAATGATGGGACTGCTGAAAAAAAAATAGTAAAAAATTGACAAAGAAATTAGAACCTGAGGAAATCGTAATTTTCGTTATCGTAATTTTATAAGTAACGGTACAGTAGTATGATGTTTCAAAAGATTTTTAATTAATTTTTTACCTTAAGTACCTAAGCACTCTATGTATTCCAAAATGTCTGACATTTTCTGAAACTTTGATAAAAAAAAGTGCTGTCATTGAAAGGAATTCTCCTCTTAACATCTAAGATATTTTAATACATATTTTTGTAGAATTATATATATATATATATATATATATATATATATATATATATATATATATAGTGTAGGTCTGAATAAAACCATTCTTTAAAATATACTTCCAAAAAAGTTTTCTGGCTTAAACGTTGTAAATTTTGCTACTTGTTGCAATGAAATTACTCTTAAAGTTTCTTGATACAAGTTTCCCTTTTTAATATTTTGGGGTGTGGCACTTCGTTTCTTCTTTGCTCCGGGCTCCACTTTGTCTAGCTCCGGCCGTTGCGGTAGACAGGAGGACTTCAAGCCACCCGGAGGACAATAAGCGGTTGATTTTTCAGAACAGAGAATCAGCGGTTGGTTGATCAGAACTGGTAAAATCTATTTAATTGAGCAATTAATCGTATACAATTATTGATTACATTAAATTGCGATTACATCACCCATTCCTACCAGAAACGTTTCGGTCCGAGGCGTTGAGTGGGTAAGTGCTCTGCCATTTGACCTTAGAAGGCAGGTTAACAGACGAATATACGAGTAAAAAAGCGAATGTAACTCTCAGATTCCAAATACGTGGACTCCTCAAATATTTGTAATTGGGTAATTCGAATTATGAATAAATCGCAGTAGTTTCCTCCTATTCAAACTCTTTATTAAACCAAATTTAAGTTTTGATAACTTTCTGGAAATTCAAAGGTTACATTCCCAAAAAAAGAAATTTTAAATACTAAAGCTAATAAATTTAACTGAATCTGTCCTATTCCATTTACTTTTTCAAGTGTTTTTTACCTACTGGCCCGAACGAAGGTTTTTCGTAAGAAGGGAAAGTTACGTAACTGTGCGTCGGAAAACGGCGATTTATTTTTAAATTTCTGAGTGACAAATCTTGAATAATAGGACATGCCAGTTGCAATTATTAATCATTGTTTCTTCTTCATCTTCTTCTTCTTCTTTGGTAGCATGCATTGGGCTTAAGACTATTAATTGAAGTGTTTGTTGCGAATAATAAGCGAGTTCATCGTCTCATCGGATTTGACTAGCACAATCGGAGTATTTGAGAATGTACCATGAGAGTCGGTGTGCATGTTCATTACAGATATACGTAATATCATTGATGTCTGTAATTTTGTATTTTTATATCTATTTTTATTATACATTTCCTCAACTACATTATTATTCATAGTGAATATACTTTTATCATGAAATTAAAACTTTTGTTAAGGTAATATCTTTCTTCGCACTCAATTTGTGCGTATCTTTAATTTTAAAGGTTTAACATTTTATTTTATGTGATGACGATTTTTTAAATTATTATAAATATTTATTTTTCATTCGGATATACACAGTTCAGTTATAATCACTTTTTTCATATGTATTGAATGGCTTACAACTATTCTTATTTCCTAATCTAAAGAACTAATTCTAATTACAGGAAGGGATAGGAAGCTAGAAACTGCACCTACTGTTAACAATTAGAGAATACGTTCAGGAAAGCGATAAAAGGGTAACGGTTGTTATTCGTGTTGGAGCATAGTCTGTTGAGACGAGATTGTAGTGGATGGCGTGTGGTATAGAGTTAATATTGGAGTAAAAGTTATTGGATAGATAGACTATGTGTTTGGTGATGGATGAAATATTCAGTTCTTTGTGTATTGGTTTGTTGGATATAAGCCATGAAGCGTGAGTTGCTAATCGGAGAAATCTATTTCGTAATATTTGCAGCTTATTTATAATTGTAGCTGATACGTTAGTCCAGACGGGGCATGCGTATAACATTAAGGGTCTAATTATTGTTTTGTATAATGTGACGGCATTGTCTACTGATAGGCAGCTTATGGAGTTTATTAGTAATTTTAATTGTTCTATTTTGCATTGTTGAGTTTTGGTTGTAATATGGGAATTTCAGTTCAGTTTTGTGTTTTGTGCCCAAGGTTTTTGACTGTTTGGCAGTAAGGAGTCCATGGTATTGTACTGTTGTTGAATCTAAAGGGGGAAGGAGGGTAGAATTGCTTTAGCGAGATTATTTAGGCAGTGGATTTTGTTAGTTTTAAATTAATTTTTCAAGTTGTCGACCAGTTGTCTATTCTGTCTAGGTGTTGTTGAATTTTCCACTAATGGTTTTAAGTGATTGGCTGGATTTGAAAATTACCATGTCGTCCGCCAACTATGCTATATGGGTCTGATTTGAGGTCGGTATATCTGACGAGTTTAAACAGAGTTGGTGAAAGTGGAGATCCTTGAATAAGCCTACTTGTATTTTACGGGGGTTTGAATTGTGTTTTTCTACTGTCATTGTGAATGTTTTGTCTGTTAAAAAATGTTTAATGATGTTGACCAGGGTTGACCAGTGTTCCTATTGATTGCAATTTGAATAGTAAACCTTGGTACCAAACTGTCAAGAACTTTTGAAATGTCCAGGAAAGTTGATATTGTGTCCTTTTTATCTTGGTGTGCTGAATGAATATGTTCAGTTAGCCTGAGATTTGGTGATGATCATGATATTGATGATAATGATGATAAAGATCTTTGTCGCGGTCTCACTTGTAGACCTGTCTTGTTCGCACCCCTGTGACCTGTCGGCGTATTTTATCTTATTCAGTCTGTCATTGGAATGAGTCATATAGTAGGCAATTACAGAACAAACGAACATTTTTAAGCCATAAACCCAGAAACTTTGTTATGTATCTGTTGTTGTAATCAATTATAACTTGCCATATTCATTCCTGGGTGTGTCGTTTCAGAAAATTATTCAGGTGATACTCGATTACGTGTATATATTTATTAGGGCTGCATGATTTTGTGTCAAAAGACAATTAATGAAGAAACATTGAAAGTATGCGGAACATTGAGAGTGTGCGGAATCTATGTATTTTATTGGGATGAAAATTTGAAGTACTCCTAAATATTAGGGTGGTTCTGCGCATTACATTAACTCTTGCTGATGTATTTACAATACTGAAAAGGAAGCTCTTCAATCACTATTTCCAATATAGTATACTTTTAATGTATATTATTCTTTTTAATGCTAACTTTTGAGGTCAGGAGAGCTAGAAGAAAGAGTCCAAACGAAGAAGGCGTTCTTGAAATAAATTTCAAGTACTTACGTTAATTTTACAGATAAGTTGCGTTGTTTATCTCGGAGACCCAGTAATCATTGAGCGTTTCCCCCCAAAGTCCAATGGCAACCTGCCCTGCCTCCCATCGCGGCCTCGTTTCGTGTCCTTCCCACACCCCGCCCTGCTCATGTCCTGGGGTGTGGGTTTATTGGCCCACGGGTCGCCCGCAGCGCTGCACCCACGCACCGCCCGCGCTCCCCCGCCCCAGCCCGCCGCGGGCTCCGCTTCGCTCGTTTTCAAAACGCATTTGTGTGTGTAATGTGTATAATGCCTATTTGCCCAGCCCGAATATTACTCGCGGCGGGCTCGCATGCGAGGGATGAGGCTGGCGCGGGGAGGGACCGCCACCGCACGAGCCGGGCTGAACCGAGCCGCTCCGTGATTTGATTAGGGCGGGGCTGCAAATTGCGCTGCGCGCCGCGCCACGGACCGGAGCGGTGCGGGGCGGGGCGGGGAGGTGCGGGGCGGGGCGGGACGAAGTAGGGCGGGTTGGGGGGTGCGGGGCAGGAAGGGGGCGGCGGGGCGGGACGGGGCGGGGAGGGGCGGGTAGGGGCGGGGAAGGGCGGGGCGGATTTTCGGGACGCGGGAGCGTTCCGCTCCCCGCCCCACGCTGCACCTGCCTTCTGCGCGCTGCTGCGCACAGCCCTCCGGCCTCCCCGGTGACGGCGTCCGTCCTGCCCCGATCTACGAAAAGCCGTTTTTTCCTACTGGAATGTTTCTCCGTCTCCATGGTGTCATTCCGCCCATTCTTTTTTCCCTATTGGGCTCTTTTAATACTTTACTTTAGTTATCCCATTTGCCAGTGAGCGACCTTTACCATACCCAAGGGAAAATAATAAAAAATTATTGAAGGCTATTTGAGAAAAAAAAATTATAAATTGCATTAACTTTAAACATAAATTACGCAAAAATACTTCTTTTTCAAGAAGTTGTCCCTGACCTTTTTTAAAGATCTATTTTTACTTTCTCGTATACATACATATACGGGAGTAATATACGTATTATAGAGAAAGTTATGTAATGCTGCGGAAAATCGATTTCAAGATTTCAACGGAAATACACGCTTGGGTGTCCTAATACCGAAAAAGTGGTTATTTTCAAAACGTCCGTCCGACCGTCCGTCCTTTGTCTGTCGGTCTGTGAACACTACTAGCGCCTAAACCACACGTATGATCTTTTCCAAATTGAAGAAACCCAAGTCCGTCTGACTTTAGTTGAAGCTTTAACATTTGAAAAATATTCTTCAAAATTTGGGGATACGTTTCATGAAGTCCCCCGGATATTTTGAAAATTTTCTCAAAAATAACTGCAATTTTTTCTTTAAATTTCTTGTAAGAATAGAGTAAATACTCGTATAAATGTGGCAGTGTTCCGATTTTGGCCGTTAACTCTGAATTTTCGAAAATTGCAAAAGTTTGAATTTTCTTTGGTGTTTTCCCACAACTACAAAATTGAAGATAGAGATTTTTGCTTCAAATGAAATTTGTTGCTCATAATCAGTTCTTTTAATAAGGTCATGTAGACTTTTTGTAAAAATTTTAGTTGTTTTCGCGCAATATGGCGAACAATATTTGCAATTTAAAAAGAATTAAACAATGCAATTTTAAAAACAAAAACTAGATTTGCAAAAAAAGGCTTCAATTTTCTTCTTTAAATTTTTGGAATAAATAGTGCTAAATGCACTGTATAAGACATAATAACAGATAAACACTCTATTATTTTGTTCAAAAAAAATGATTGACTACTCTCTCACATCGGTAATATTTACCTTAAAGGCGATTTCTTCAGTCTTAAAGACAGCTCCAAATTTTTCAATGAAAATTGCTATTTCGGACAAGGTTTTTAGTCCTCTTTAATATTTTAAAAATAATATTTCGGTTCTACTATTTGGAAACCGAAAAATTGAGAACATTTAAAAAAAATGAACTTTTGGCAGCGATAGATGGCAGCTGGCAAGAAGGACGGTCAAAACTGTACAGTACCAGTCCACGGCAAGGAAATTAGAAAATTTTACAAGAAGAAAGTCTGTGACATGCTGTAGCACCTCTAGTTTAGAATAGATTTCATTCAAAAAAGAACCTCCAGTATCAATACTGTACATTTGAATTGTCAATGTTTTGCAATTTCCTCAAGTACAGAGTTCGCTGAAAATGGAACTAGCCCCCATTTTTTAACGATCTTTCATACATACGAATACGTAATAGAATGAAATGAATTCTATCCATTAATGCGAAAATAAATGTTTAATATTGTTTAACATATATTTCACGCAAAAGTACGTACAAAATACTGATATTTTCGAAAAATTGTTCTTGATCTTACTTTTATGAGATATATTTTAACAACAGATTTCCTTCAGGAACATAATTCAATCGTCAATATTGTATTTCTAGGAAGATGCTGAAGAACGTTTGAACATTTTCCATTTTCAAAAATTCATGGATGTGAACGAATATGAGATCAGCACAATTCTTTGAAGTGCACTTTACAATATCTGAGGATAAGGGTTAATACAAAAAATGGGACCTCTAAAATCGAAGTATCCGTTTCAAACTCGCAGGACCTTGAGTTCGTCTAAATCGATCGGAAAATATCAATTGGGAGAAAATCGTCAGTCGGTAGCGGTGACCACAGGCGGATAGACAGACGGAGAGGCTGAGAGATGTTTTTTCGTTAATTGATTTTTCTGTATTGAAGCACTTACCAAACGTGAATTCTTATTACACAGAGTGTTAGAGAAAGTAATTTACTAAGTATAGAAACAAGATTTATCGGCGGTTTCGTTACCAGGACCCGGCAATTTTCTGTCAGAAAACAGCGCATTTTCGCAGCACAATACTAACTATCAAAGCTGAATGATCATTGGGGCAAAACTCAATCAAATATCTTCTGCTTTCCGTTCAGAGAGTTTGGTGAAGTGAGTACATATGGGATGATTATATGTTATTCATTAGTATTATTCTATATAGCAAATTTACCTTCTTGTGTTCCACTTCGAGTAAATTGTTCTTTAGACACAGACTACTTCTAGGTTCTTCGTTGACCACACTGTCTTGAAACAAGCCAGAACTACTATCTCAGTTCTGAAGAAGTTCTGGAAAATCGTCTCTTGTGAATACCATGTCGAGTTCTTCAACTCTTCACGGTGACGAATCCGTGTCGTTGGGGTAGGGCTGCGCTGGACCCCGCGTGGAATAAATAAATACGATGTATCCGACGCTCCCCTTGGAGTGCCGTGTACCGAGCCGAGGCGAAGGCGGGTTGGGCGGGCGGGGGCGGAGGAGTTATTTTGAAAGGCGGGGGCGGTGTCGAGGGAGGCGGGGGCGCTTGGGTGGCTTTGACGCTGAGGAGGACTGACAACCCTGCTCTCCACGACAACTCCGTGGGAGCTGCATTGGATCCTGAGAGTCAGGACTGTAGGTCGTTTCTCTTGCGAGAAACCATGGGATTTCGGTTATGTCCGCGAGTCGGTGACTACTTTTGGACCTTTAGGGTGAGCGGACAAGCCCTAGTGCCTGTCAACATCGCAGCTCTTCTTAGTTCAACCATCGGGCTCACTGATTAGACTTGACACGTTCTTCCAGTGTTTCATTTCTTTTTGTTACTTTCTACCTTCCACTTTCTTATTCTTCTGCTACAGCATAAAGTGATCTGGTAATGTCGAGAAGGTGAAGGTAATGGAGGAGGTGTTGTCAGGTGGCGTAAAAACGTACTGATAGTATTTCATCCCAGTAATGCTTGTGTTGGGAACAGGACATTTGTTTTCTTCCTATTTTTACGTCTCTATCTTTAATTTTACAATTTATTAATTTGAGGAGAAAGTATTTATCATCTCTTGATACGCAATGCAGCCCTGGTTAAGCCAACGACGGCTGTGTCGCCGCCTGGCCAAGTTGTGACACCCACCCCATTCCCGATCTTTTTTGTGATGATTTTATTTGTATTTTCTTTTTACTTTCTCGTATACGTACGTATATACGGACTATATAATAGTATAGAGAAAGTTACGTAATGCTACGGAAAATCCATTTCGAGATTTCCAGAGAAATACACGTTTTGAGGTCCCCTGATGCCAAAAAAATATTGTTTTTCGAAACGCCCGTCCATCTGTCTGTCCGAGTGTGAATACCACTAGCAACTAAACCATACGTAGGAATTTTTCCAAAATGGATATTCCCCGCTCGATTTGGCTCGATTCAAGGCGCTGCGATTTTGAAAAACCTTCTTCAAAATTTGGGGGTACATTACATAAAGCTCCCTGGACATTTTTAACTTTTTCTCAAAAACGGTTCTTGTTCTATCATCTCTTTCTTCATATTTTAGTGAACTCTCTGTTTTCTACGTGTCTTCACTTCACTGTTTTCCACGAGACAAGTGAGTGTCTCGTGCAGTCGTCTTGTGCGTCGTCTCGTGCAGGCAGAGTGGCGGACTGGCGGACATTCGGACATTCGCACACAGGGCGACTCGGGCCGGCCTTTGCCCCTTGCTCTCGAAAATGACTAGTACGGCTCGGCCTGCGATGGACCCTGGCTCCGGTCGTATGACGCGTAGCCTACTAGTCAAAAATTTCACTAACTACACATCTAGTTCTCCTCTTTATTTTATTTTTTATGTATTGTTTAACCGCAAAAACAGTCAAAAATGTGTGACGAATGTGGAATGACTAACTAAAAATGCAATCTTTGCAGGTTTTCTTGTGCTCTGGAATTTCTATCCTAGTTCTTACGTTAAGTAGAATTATTAATGAAGGCAGTAACGATCATTTTTGGTAACATTTTATAACAAGAAATATTTGCTCTCGTATAGTAGAAGCTAGTTGCATCGGCTAATGAGCTACAGATTGTAGCTTCTCTCCCTTACCGTTTCCTGGAATGATTCGACACACTTTCGCGTGAATATAGGAGAACGTTCATTTGATAAGACTGTAAATGTGATAGCTACACCCACAAAAATCACAGAGAACGAAAATCGTGTGAAGCGAATGAAGGTAAATGTATGTTCAGAAGCAAAACAAGATGTCACCTCCGCATTTTCTCAATGGAACAAGGGCAATTAAACGCAAAACATGATCACGGTGGGGATGATTTTGCATTCTATGTTGATTACAACGGAAACGGAACATGTAAATCTTCTGAACGTTACATAATACATGCACAGTTGACTGCCAGTCAACAGCTTCAACCACTCTGACGAATAACTTTTTCTCTACTTATTTATTATAGCGGACTCCTCGTCTTACATTTCATATGTCAAATGAAAATTACTGTGATATACCCGTGCTCAAGAAAACTATTCTTTTGAATTTTCTATTCTATTGGAAGAAAATAATTCTTCCAATCCAGTACTCATTGATCTGAGAACCTTTTCGATTCAATCTCTTGACTTCTAAAAGCGTTCTGGGTTTTCTATCAAAAAGCACTACGTTGATAGGCAGAGAAAAGATGACCCTGCCGTCTTTTGTCTAACATTGTACTTTCTAAAAATTTGAAAGGCAAAAATGTGCTGAGAATATCGAAGGCTACTGCGAAAGCAAACGCTATTTTCTAGGCTTCAGATTTTTAATTTCGCTTGAAGCATTGTTCCGGTATATTTTTCAAACGTAAAAACTCATTTGCTACACCACCGAACAAACGGGCCATGGACCGCGCGTCATCTTTCCTACCTCTTTTTCTCCTATCCTCTTCCTTTATACACATTTACACTACCATGCACTACACTACCACACATACCGGGAGACCAGTTGGGAACTTAGAACTGATCCCGGCTGAAGCGACGGGTTTCTAGGCTTCAGAATTAAAATTCC